>JAFFSR010000119.1:0-157500 GCA_017163975.1 Anastatus disparis
CTCCGGGATCGGAAAGGAAAACACTTTTCTTTAATAATATTAAACTGGTTGATATATATTCTAATTATCTTTAAGTACAGTAATTATTAATCTAATACGTTACAAATGGCTGAGCTTTACTTTACATGTGCTATTGTAAAGAGCTTGTCTTTATCGCTACATGGCGCTCGCTAGACTCTGTTTTACAGACTGCTTGAGCTCGACTAGAGCCTCTCTTTCTCAGCTGATTTGCTGATTCATATGTATGGTCGAGTACGCATTTACCGACAGAAGGTGATACGCTTACAGATATAAGACGCAACATTTACATATTACAACACGCCTCCTTAAATTTGCGGCTTTTATTTCTTTTATTTTATATTCAATTTCGCTTTTACATGTTTTTAAATTAATCTTAATTCTTTTCTGTTTTTAATAAATTTTTCTTTACATAGACCTTTGGTTAATATATCAGCTATATTTTTATCAGTTTCAATTTTTAAAATATCTATTACACCATTTTCATAATTTTCATTAATATAATGATATTGCACTTCAATGTGCTTCGAATTTTTTGTTAGATTACCAAATTTACCTATAGCTATCGCACTAGAATTATCTTCATAAATTTTAATTGGTCTATCTATATTAAATTTAAATGCATCATTTAACAAATCTTTTATAAATAATATTTCTGTCACTGCTTCTGACATAGCAATATATTCAGCGAAAGTAGAATTTTTTGTAACAGTTTTCTGTTTATGTGTTTTCCAATAAACTACATTACCATATACTCTAATTACGAATCCTGTTGTGGATTTTCTATCAATATGATCACCTGCGTAATCTGAATCGACCATACAATCTAATTTTTCTTTCTTTACATTATTGTAATACGTTAGTTTTAAATCTTTCGTTTTATATAAATATTTCAGTATTCTTAAAGCATACTTAAAATGTGTTTCGTTGTAGCAACTTTGATATCTACTTAAATAATTAACACTATATGATATATCAGGTCTTGTCCCTGTACTAATGTATAAAAGTTCGCCTATTAAATTTCTATAACTAATTCTTTCATCTGTTTCAGTTGCTTGTTCAAGTTTTAAACTTGTCTCTATCGGAGTTTCATAGAGCTTTGCATTTTCTAAATGATATTTCACAGCCAATGATTCAATATATTTTTGTTGACTTAAAGTCATTACACCTTTTTCTTTATCATGATTAATATCAATTCCAATATATCCTGTTATTTTACCTAAATCTTTCATTGCAAATCTTTGCATTAATTTTGTTTTTATATCCTTGATCTTATTTTTATCTTAGCAGCAAATTAAAATATCATCTACAAATACCAACATATATATAGGATCATTGCTTGTGTTATTTACATATAAACAATAGTCATGATTGCTTCTAACAAAATTTAATTTTTCAACATAGTTATTAAATGTTTCATACCATGCTCGTGGACTTTCTCTAAGACCATAGAGTGCCTTTTGGAGTTTACATACTTTATTTTCTCCAGTTTCATAACCTTTTGGTTCATAAATATAAACTTCTGATTTTACTGTACCATTGAGAAATGCTGTCTCAACGTCCATTTGTTCTATATCTAAATTATTTACACAACAATAGCTTAACAAAATTTTTAAAGTTTGCATTTTTCCTACTGGAGAGTATACATTTTCTAAATATTCTTTTTGCTGAAAGCCTTTTACTACTAATCTAGCTTTATAAGAATTATCTCCTTTTCTTTTAAATATCCATTTAACATCAATTATTTTCTTATCTTTAGGTTTATCTACAATAATCCATGTTTTATTTTTATTTAAACTATTCATTTCAGAATCCATAGCTTTTTGCCATTCTTTACTTTCTGTGGAGTTTATCGCCTCCTCGAATGTATTCGGTACATTAGCGTTTACATAATTTACATATATATAATGTGTTGTTGGGTTACCATATCTTTCTATAGGACTTTTCTTTCTCGTTGAGGTTCTTTCAACTTCTAAATTATCTTTTCGTTTTTTAAATCTTTTATTTATTTTGCCAGAATCATTATTTATTTTATTATTAGAATTTGAGTTTTCACTATCATAATTTTCATTATCATTTATTTCATTATCATTTTCATTTTCAGAATCAATTTTACTTTGACTATTATTATTTTCTAAATTTAATTCAATGTAATTTTCATCATTTTGTTCAGTACAAATTAATTCTGTATCTGCTTCAACTACTTTAACATGTCTGGCATTTATGACTTTATTATCAATTAAAACTCTATAACCATTATGTGTATAACCTACAAGTATACCTAATTTAGCTTTATCGTCCCATTTACTTTTTCTTAATACTTCTGGTACCCTTACAAAAACTTTGCTTCCATATATTTTCAAATGTTTTACATCAGGTTTTGATTTTAAAAGTATTTCGTATGGAGTTTTATTTTCATGTGTGTTGGCTATTGTACGGTTTTTTAAATAAGAAACTGTTTTCATTACTTCTGGCTAATACCTTATAGGTATCTTGGCTTCTCTTACTAAACATCTGCCTATATCCATAGCTGATCTATTAAATCTTTCCGCTACTCCATTTAATTCATGAACGTAGGGTGGACAAGGTAATAATTCAATTCCTTTATATTTAATAAATTTATAAATTTCTTGATTTAAATACTCTTTACCATTATCACATTGTAACTTTTTTACTCTTTTATTAAATTGATTTCCAACTAAATTTACGTATTCTATAAAACATCCTGCTGTTTCAGATTTACTTTTAATACAATAAACTCTACTACATTTACTATAATCGTCTATAAACGTTAAAAAATATCTTTCTCCACCATAACCAGTTGTGCTGTGTGGACCATTTAAATCTGTATGAATTAATTCTAAAGTCTCAGTAGATCTAGTTTTCTTATTTTCAAACGGTACATTAGCCATTTTACTTTGAATACAGTTTGCACATTTCATATTATTATTTTCTAATTTATCTGGTAAACCATTCAATAATTTTTCATTAACTAATTTATTTAAATATTGAAAATTTACATGGCCTAATGCTCTGTGCCATTTTTCTTTATCTGTTAATTTTAGCGTATTTGCATAAATATTTTTACCTTTATATTCATCAATAAAACTTTTCATTAAATACAAATTATTTATCTTTTCTGCTACAGCTACTAATTCTCTATTTTTATTATAAATCTTTGCTGTTTGATTTCTCGATACAATTGTGTTATTTACAGTTATTTTAGAAAAACTTAACAAATTTCTACTTAATTCTTTTACATAATAGACATTTTTAAGATCAACTTTCTTTTCATAATAATAAGTTTTAAAATACGTTATAATGTTACCTATTTTAGTAGCTTTTAATATTTTTCCATCTGGCAATTTTACATTAACTGGTTCTTTTAATACAATAAATTTTTCAAAATAATTATCATTATTAACTATATGGTCAGTACAACCACTATCTAAAAGCCAGTTTATTTCATTTTTACTTTCATTAATTTCTGTTTCTATTACCTCATTATGGTTTACCATCGTTACCCATGATTCTGCATTGCGGTTGTCGTTACGTTGACTAGAAGATTCTTCTCTTGGTTGACTTGTTCTGTTCTGTCCATGGCCTTGTTGTGAATACCCCCTTGAATTTGATCGTGGAGATCCTCGTTGAAATCCGCGTTGACCATAACCTCTGTTGTAGTAGGCTCCTCTTCTTTGACTGGTATGCGTTCCTCTGCCTTGGTTATATTGTGGTGCTCTCCAACAATCTTTCTTGTTGTGGCCTTCTTTCCCACAGTTAAAACATTGTCCTTTTGTTTTTATGCTGAAAGTGCTGACATTTCTTTTACTTTCACTTTCAGGTCTTGTCATATTTTTCTCTTGAATTTTGGACTTTACATATTCTACTGTCCTTTGCTCTTCTGGTATGACATCTATAAAGTCACCAATAAAACTGTAACTGGGTGGCAGTGCTTTTATTATATATCTTATCTTTTCTGGTTCATTTAAAGTTCCACCAGCTTCTTTAAACTTATTACAGGCTTGTTCAAAATCTACAAAAAAATCTTCAACTTTGTCATAATTCTTCAATTTTACATCTTCTAATTTACTTCTACATATTATCTGTAGAGCTGTAGATTTTGTTGAGTACATGCTGTCTAGCTTTCTCATCATTTCATATGTTGTTTTACATTCTTTAATGTACTCTAATTGCTTATCTGATATTGAGCTTATCAGTATATTTTTAGCTTTTAAATCTGCTTTCTTCCAAACATCTTGACTATCTGCTTCAGTTAATACTCTTATTGCTTGCTCTTTACATTCTTTATATCCTAAAATATTCAGTAATCTGAATTCCCAGCTTGAATAATTGCATCCATCAAAAATGGGAATATAAACATCATCAATTTTTACTTGCTTAGCCATTTCTCTTTCTTTTTCTAATTTTATATTTTTATCAATTTCTTTTACTGCACTTAACACATTTTTTCAGTTCTTTGAGGAAAACTTTTCTTAAACGATTTCTTTCTTCTTTAATAAGCACTATATTTTCAGCTTTTGTCTGTTTCATTAAATTTTCTTTTAATTATCTTATTAAATTCACTTATTAATTTCCTTAGTGAATTCACGTTTTTAATCTTTTTATTTTGTCACTTTTTTTACTTTTCTCGTACAGTCTATTTTTTCAAAATTATTATTCACTATCTTCTTCTTATTATTTATTATTTTTTACCTTTTATTCACTTGTTTTCTTTATCTTTCCTTTTATCTTTAAGACACGTGCTCTGTTTTAACCTCAAAATAATTTTCTTCTAACCTTACGTTTTGCGACCACGTGGCTTTAATTTTTAATCCGTTAGCATCAAACGTATTTTCTGCTTAATTTTCTTCTTTTTTCTTTTTATTGACTAACAATAATTTTTCCTTTTCACTTTTCTTTATATTTTTCACTTTACTTTTGCCTTTTAGTTATCTTTTTGACTTAAATAGTCTACCACGTTTTTGCTTCAATAACCACGTTTCTTCTATTTTATCAACCACGTTTTCTTGTTTTTTTTGAACCACGTTCTTTTATTTTATTTTTATCTTGACCACGTTTTCTTATTTTTTCTTTTAAACCACGTTATCTTATTATTTCTTTTTAACCACGTTTTTGATTTGCATACCTTCAACCACGCTCTGCTACCATGTTGGGAATAGAGGTTTTGTGCTCCGGGATCGGAAAGGAAAACACTTTTCTTTAATAATATTAAACTGGTTGATATATATTCTAATTATCTTTAAGTACAGTAATTATTAATCTAATACGTTACAAATGGCTGAGCTTTACTTTACATGTGCTATTGTAAAGAGCTTGTCTTTATCGCTACATGGCGCTCGCTAGACTCTGTTTTACAGACTGCTTGAGCTCGACTAGAGCCTCTCTTTCTCAGCTGATTTGCTGATTCATATGTATGGTCGAGTACGCATTTACCGACAGAAGGTGATACGCTTACAGATATAAGACGCAACATTTACATATTACAACAGTTCACAAACGTCCGAATAGACAAATAACTGCTCAGGTATAGCACGTGCCAAGCATGCTGGTCTGCTACCTGTTATAGACCCTCCATTATTATCTATTATAAATCGCATATAAGAGAATCCTGGTGTTACTGTTGTTGTTTTCGTTTCAGAGTTTTCATCTTCTGATTTTATGGTGCTCATTGTACCTGGATCGTATCCTAATATTTTACCAATTTTTTCACTTATTGTTAAATAATGCGTTGACCCGCAGTTCGTATCACACACAGTTTTAAGTTCATAATATCCAAAAGCTTTCGAAGTGCGTGTAAAATTTAAATGATTACGCATGTTAGAGCTAATATTATTTATACTTTCAACTAATTGTTCTACATTTTCATAATTACCGTACGGTATTTCGTGTAGATCGATTGCATATAGTTTGGTAGTTGTTCTTTTTTTGTTTTTTTTTTAAATCATTTTCAGTATAGAAAAAATTCAATTTTGTTTCTTTAGTTTTATGTGAAAAATGTGAAATAGTACAGGTTATATGAATCTCTGCAAGACCAACACACCAGTCACCGTGAAGCCGCATTTCATGAGGTAGTTGCGTGGTAAAACAAGTAGTTGTATTATCGGGAAAATATCTCATGCTACTGTTACTGGGTAGCACAAGATAAAATTCGTAAGTACTCATATTGCAACGAGCTCGGATTCGAGAATCCACGAATTAAATTTCTCGGGGTATCCTATCCACTTTACAAGGACTTCTTTTTTCTTACCTCGACCCCTAGAACGTATAACACGTTCAATTTTATAAGTTTTTGTTTTCATACGATTTTTACCTACTAAAGTCAATTCTTCGGTATAAAAAAAACCTTGAATTTTTTCTTCTGCTAGATCAATTAATTCGTATGTGTAAATATCTTGACGTTTAGAAACTCGTGAAATTTTGAAAATTTCTTCACTCCAACCGTGAACATAACCTTTTTCAAAAATATGCTTCGCGCGACTGATACGCACAAAGTCACCAACCTTGTATTTAGCAGGTTTTAATCCACGTGCTTTTCGGTTTTTTCCATCATTGCGTTTCCATGAATGTTCCAAATTTTCACGCACTTGTATTGCATTGTATATAGTGACAGAAGCCGGTATCATTTTTATACTACTATGAGGTGTATGATTATAACTTCGTACAAGGTCCTGTAATATATCTATATATCTGTATGAATTTCTGTATGTAAAATATCGCCATAAACGTTCTTTTAAAGTTCTGTTAAAGCGCTCAACAACAGCAGCCTTAACATCTGGAGAAGGAGCAATACCGAATAGGATACCTTTGGTTTTTAAAAATTTTTGAAAAGCACTACCTATAAATTCTTTACCACGGTCAGTTTGTAAGAATACGGGTATTCGACCCTTTGCTCGGGACAAAATTTCAATGAAAGCTTTTACGACCGCCTGAGCGGTTTTATCCTTCATGGGTTGAACAAAAGCAAATTTACTAAATACATCTATAGCTACTAATAAGTACGAGTACCCATCATTATAATTTTTTAAAGTTTGTATATCGACTAGGTCTAATTCCCAAACTGCATCTATCATGTGTACATTATAATGTAGGCGAGGAAATTTTTTTCTTATTGGTTTATGAAGGGTATATGCATCTTGATTACTCAACCATTCTAAAATACGTTTAGGCGAGTCACTTTTATTTAAACGCAAAAGTTTTCGTGCACCAGAAAAGCCAGCTTCGTGAGCTGGGTTAAAATATTGTTTTTCATACTTTTTACTCATTGCTTTGTTATAAATTCATAGAAAACCAACCCTTTTGCTGTTGTTGCTGCGGGGTAATTAAATTTTTTTGTAATATTTTACTTTTTTCTTCCACTTTTTCCTTTGCGCGAGATGATATTTTACGTTTTTTTGCTTTACGATCATTCGAACTTTCTATTTCGCTATCGGAGCTGCTTGGTAAAGGCGCTGTTTGTGGTGTCACGTTATCTCTCGAAACAGATTCAGCTGATTCGACTTTCCAGTAATATTTATTTCCTATGATTGCGCGTGGCGCGTTAGATGCACGTAAAATATTTGCAAAATGTGCTCTACCGATAGCGTTAAAACTTTTTCTATTTCTTAATGCATCATTAACCAGATCTATGATACTTGAATTATTTATGACATTACCATCTACAGTCACGATTCCGTTTTTATTCCAAGATAAACGATCGGATAAGTGAGTTTTTAAATAACTTATCAATTGAGTTGCTTTATCTACATATGTTTTTGGGACGTGAGCTAAAATAGACGAATCAGACATTTGAGCATCGTTTTTCGTGAAAGTTGTGTTCGGGAAATCATCTGCTTTCACTCTAGTATTTTTTATGAAAAATAAATATCTCTATAACAATTGTAAAAAGTTTTTCCATTTTTCACGGTCGTCTGGAAAATCGTTAGATGTTAAAACATTGCTCATTTCTTCATCGAGACGTGAAAATTCATCTCCTGGTGTCTGGATGCTTTTAAGTGTTTACAAATATTTTAAGCCTTTTTTACTTCCTTGACTATCTTGTGCGTTAGTCTGCGCTCCGTCAACATGATCCAAACTGTCTTGTGGAACTATAACCATTTTCCGAGCACGTTCCATTATGTGAAATAGCGTCACTGTTTAGAAAAAAAAAAAGGTTATTTCACAGCAAGCGGAAATTTGTCATATATAATAAATAAAAGTAAAAAAACGTTTCTACTGATTTACAATATCTTGTGTCTTTTAAAAATTATGTTTCCTGTGTGTGTGTGTGTCTACTTTTTCGTTCACATTCTGTCTTAAAAGCCTTCCACTTGAAATACATTTAAAACACTTAAAACACATGTTTTTTTTCAATCTGTTTCTTTTATATTTATTTTAGTTTTTATTGAAAAATTTAGTGATGTTTCAAGATGTTTTTAAACGAACAGATGTATATATTATACTGTAAAAGTACAGGAAATGGGGGACGTTAAAAAGTTTTTATGTTTCCTGTATGCACTTATGTTTTTTTTCGTTCACATTCCTTCTCAACAGCCACCCACTTTAAACACTTGAAACACTTAAAACACATATGTTTTTCAATCTGTTTTAATTAAGTTTATTTTAGTTTTTATTTAAATAAATTTACTATTCTTTCAAGATGTTTTTATTTTTAAACAAACAGATGCTCGTATTATACTATAAAAGTACAGGAAATGGGTAACGATAAAAAAAAAGACGTTACGTTTCATGTATACACTTATGATTTTTCGTTCACATTATGTCCATCCACTTAAAACACTTGAAAAACTTAAAACACTTAAAACACTTATGTTTTTTTAATCTGTTTCTGTTATATTTACTTTAATGTATTATTTTTCAAGATGTTTCATTTTTAAACGACCAGATGTTTATATTATACTATAAAAGTACAGGAAATGGTTAACGTTAAAAAGTTTTTATGTATCCTGTATACACTTATGGTTTTTAGTTCACATTCTGTCTTAACATACAGCCACTTAAAGCACTTAAAACACTTATGTTTACGAATCTGTTTCTTTTCTGATTTATTTTAGTTTTTTTTAAAGTAGTGAAAAAGCGGGAGTTTATATTATTTTTTAAAAATAGCAGACGTAAGCAAATCCAGTAAGGGAGTGATCAATAACGGTAAAAAACCACCTCCGTTTTGTAATATTAGACGCTTTTTCTTTTTCCAAAAAGAAGTTTGTTTATTCTTTCGCGCACTGTTATTTTTTATTTTTTTATCCTTTACACTTGTAACGGCTTTGTCAGCGAGTTTTCTTAAAATATTTTTATGTTTTGACAGTTGTTTTTATTTTTATTTTTTAAAATAATACTACCCTTTAATGTATTTAGAGCACACTCACATATGCACCTTATGAGATTTTTATCTGCAGCGCGTACAAGAGCTTCTCGTTCCTTTGACGCTGCGTGACAAAGTGCGTGTAAAAATGCAATGCACTTTTTTGTAAAATGTTTGGGTAATTTTATATTTCCAAAGCACCCACAACTATTTGTCTTTTTTGAAGTGTTAGTGGGGCTCGCTTGATTCGATGATGTTATCGCAGCCATCTCGATTTATAAACTGAAGTATTTATAAAACTAACGACGCTTTTTCTTAGGTATGTACACATAATAGTGTGAATCATCTGGAAAAATACATGCGCGGAAACGAAAATCATCGGGCGTATCTTGTTTTAAATCTATTAACAAATACGAAAATCCTTTTTTAGTGGCGTCAAAGTATATCTCTTGAATAAATTTCGAATCTTCAGGATAAATTTGTCTAGCTAAATACAAGATTTGTGCACGGTCACGAGGATTTTTAAAGAGTATTAGGTAGCTAGCATTTAACGATATATCTCTTTGACCCTTGTGAAAAAGATTCTGCGTTATAAAAATGACGCTTATGTTTTTATGATGACTGCCCTTTGTGAATAGATCGGTGATTGTATCGTTTGAGCCTTCACGCATAAGATCGTCAATAATCATAAGTTTTTTACACGTAGTATCGCTCGAATAATCTACAGGATCTGGCAACCCTTCGAAAAATTCTATTCGTCCATATGGTGGTTTAAATTGCTTATAAGTTTCTTGCCATTCACCGTAATAAAACATTAATCTATCGAATTTTACGTCACACATTCTATCGAGATAATTTATAAATCTTTTTATAAAATTAGTTTTACCAGCTCCGGTCGGACCGGCACATAAAGCTGTAAAAGAATGGTGAAATCTAACGTCCATAGTATTTGTCGATAATATCTCATTTGCGTGTGTACGCTAGAATCGATCTATTCTTACTAAGTTGATGGCGATTTTAAAAAGAAAATATGTATCCACAATACAATTTTTAAGCTATGCTAGCTATTCACCGCGCGGGAGGGCCCCGGGACGCGCGCGGCCGCTGTGAATACACACGCGCTATGTCAGCTGATTTGAGCGCGTGTGTACTTTCACCGCTGATAAGCATGTATCGCTCGATCTAACGCTAAATTAGCTACTAGCTATGTTATGACCGCTAATAAGCACGCGGGACCACGCGCCCTACATCAGCTGATGCGCGTGCTCCGCGGCGCTAATACCGCTATGTATTAGCTGTAATTGTTGCATGCAATATGAAAATTTATGTCAAAATTTTAAAAATAATTAATTTAAAAATGATGTAATAAAAATTATTTATATAAATTAATTTTAAATTAAAATTAATAATTATGATAAAGAGGGAAAAGGTATAAGTGTAGGTATATTAAAGAAAAAAAGACATGTTTTTTACAGAATTTATTGACACAATCATTTAAAAATTTTATAACATTTGTTTTTACAGATAATGTCTTCATATGCTTCGTCGACCCGCTAGTACGTGATTTATAATCAAGCATTTTTAACACCCGCCATTTTGCAAATTGGAGAAAATTACTGCAGTTTTGATAACTGCAATACTTTTAAAAACGCGTATTTGAAAGTACCATTATACTTTCATTTACGCATCTTTTAAAAATATTGCAGATATCAATTCTACTGTAATTTTAGCCAATTTATAAATTGGAGTGCATCAAAAATGCTTGAATTTAAATCGTGTACTAGCGCGTAAACGCAATAAACTACTAACATAATTATTTACATTTATATTTGTACGCAATGTATTTTACAGTATACTGATTCGGTAATAATACACACACACATACGTATGTATATAAAATTATATATAATTACATTTTTATAACGACGCATCATTACAATAAATGTTTTAAAATTTTTATTTTTTTATTTTTATAATTTTTTTTAAATTTTAATGTTAGAATAAGTTTTTTTTATAATTTTTAGAAAAATTTATATGGATTGAAAAAATTTTTTAAATATTTACATCTCAATATTTGGAAACATTTCTTTTCGAATTTGTTCAGCAATAGGTATTATCAAAAATGCTAACATTTCTTCAAAAACTATATTATAATATTTTGCTGTAAAATCACTAGGTAAATCTTCTTTTAATTTACGATATAACAATTCTATAACAGAGTTATCATTTAAAAAATTTTCAAATTCACTTAAATTATCCAACATATTTCTTCGTGCTGTCTCTGATGATACTCGTTGATAAATAATATCACGCGTGTATTCCTTTAAAAATGTTGCACACGAATCTATATTTTTTGTATGTTCCTCGAAACGAGCTATTTGTGCATTGAAACATTTACTTACAGTTTGACGCCTTCAAAAGTAACGAGCTGCATTACAATAGTAGGTAAGTACATTTTTCCTTTTTTATTTTGCTGGTTAATATCCGTGCTCTGAGATGAGAGGTCTAAAATTTCTCCGAAAGATGGTCGCTGCTCAATCGTCACAGACTTTGAACCATACGATGTTGTGAAGAAAAGTTCATAATTACCCATAATAACAACACGCTGTCCATTATATTTTTCGTAATATTGATAATCATCGTTGAAGTAGGTGGATATTAAATCAAATTTTTCCTGCAAGTCGTTCCAAGCATTGACATCCATAACTAATTCACGTTGAGTTCCTTTTATACCGCTACCAGCATTGACAAATTTCAACACAATATCGTATTTGAATACACCACTGTCGTTTGACTCTTGTGTCCGATCAAATCCCACAATGATCCTTTTTGTATTGGAGACATTTAAAGCGTAACAGGTAGCTAAAATAATGTTGGGTAGTCTTAATGTCCCATCTACCTGTTTACCCTCATAAACTCGACAACGTGCCGTGGATTGTAACTCTACTTGCATTTGAGCCATTCTAATTTTAACACTATTATGTAAATGACTATGTTTCACCGCAAGTGTTTTGTCAACTAATCTGTAAAAAATTTATTTATCTAGGCTTTTTAAATTCATAGCCCCGCCTACTACTATACGCACACATACACAAAATTTATGTAAATAAGAAAAGAAGAAGGGGATACCAAAATTTTTCTACACACCCATAGGTCCACTCAAGAAAACGCTCTTTAAAAATAAAAAAGTAGGGATTTCATTTTCTATTTTTAGGAAAGTATTGAGTATTGTAAATGTCATAGATATAATAACTATTAGGATTTGCCCCACTGAGAAGATCTTTCTCTTCTATAACCTTCTTTCTATTGCATTTTACAACTATTTTCACCCACGTTTCGCATTGTATTTATTAGTTTTTACTTCGGGGCCGAACCCGTTTTTTATTGCACTTGGGCTCTTTAGGAGTTTGGTGTATATAAAAATTAACCCATACAGAGCACAGATGTTTTAAAAAACGTGCTAAATTTTCATCCATGTGAAAATGTCACATTTCCTTTTTTGACCCCACCAACGTATTTTTTTTTATTAAAAAACAAACGTGGGTATTCTGTAGAAAATGAAACAGAAAGATTTTCATTTACGTTTAAATTCTCGTATTGAAAGGTTCTTTCTCATCTTCGAGAAATTTTTTAAGTTTTTTTCTTTTTAAGTATTCCTTAAAATTTCAATCATTTAAAAATGTCGTCGCGTCAAGAGTGGTGTAATTTACGTAGCAGTGTAGTTGCTACAGATTCGTTTGTAAATAATCGTAACCGTACGCCGCTCGTGGGCGAGCAATTAACAAGAAGACGGTTGACATTGCGCGCGATGTCGATTAATGGTTTGCGTCGTGAATTACGACGACTTCTTACCAATCTCACGGCGCGTGACATTAGATCTTTGTATCGGAGCAGATTTTATTCTTCGATGCACGCATCTTTAATAGCGGGGACGGTTATTGTGAATCGTGGGTTACGTGATTCACCCCTGTTCGCAGAAGTAATAACAGGCCTGAATGAAGCCAACGGTATGTGATAAAAAGTGATTAAAAAAAAAAGTGATATAAGTGTTTGTGTTTTTAAAAGTTATTTAATAAATTTGTGATTTTTTTTAGCTTTTTTCGCCCTTCTGCGGGGAGATTCTGAAGAAGATAGTGTGGAGGAACATAGTGAAGAAAGTGTGGAAGAGAGCAGCTCGGAGGAAAATATGTTGAGTGGTAGTGGTGCTGGTAGTGACCATAACGTGAATAATGCAGATCAAAGTTTGAACGAAGATGATGAGGAAGTCGCGAACATTTTCGCGAATGGTGAACGGGTTGCAGCGAGTAGTCCGATACCCGATTCGGACGACTCTATTAACTATGAGGGTCAGAGGATAACCCCGGCCCTTATAGCCGGAGGCTTCCTGGATATACACGATCAATCAACAAGATCGCACGTAGATATAGCAGAAAATGTGTTAGAAGAAGAAGAAGAAAACCAACAACAACAAGATGAAATTCGATTCAACGTACCATTTGATGTTGCACCACTACCACATGATCCTTCGCCAATTCGTGATCATCAGTTTATAGTGCCAAACGACGAATCATCTTCAGCTGTGGATAGATCGCGAGTACTCAACGATTTCTTTTATCGACCGCACCACAATCCATTCGACCAGACTAACTACGTGAACGAGCAAGGCAACCTGGTACCCACTCGCTTCAACCAAAACAGCTGTGCGGACAACGATGTCAACAATCGTAAGTTTTTTTTTAAAAATCATTTTATTTATAATATTTAGTTTTTTTTAAATAACAAAAAATATTTTTAAGATATAAGCAATAACGAGGAACTAGGTGTTGCAATTCCTGAACATTGGAAAAACATTCAATGGGCACCACGTGCGCGCGAACGTAGATGGTTATTAGAAACTCTAAAAAATAACGACGAAAACCACGTGCTTCAACTCCCTTTACACGAATTACGAGCTTTATTGCTACGGGTTTCCGAATGTTTTCGTGGGGTGTCTGAACCCTAAAAATTAACACAAAGATTTTATATAAATGTATACGGTCATGTAAATTTAAAATACATTTTTTTTTTAATTTCTTTTAATATAATTTAAACATTTTAAATATTATTTTTATTGTAATATATTTCAAATTTTATATGACGTGTTTTATATAAAATCTTTTTATAATTTTTATAAATAGTATGTTTTATGTAAAAAAAAATTTGAAGATTTTATAATAATTTAAAATTTATTTAGTGTATAGATTATGGTTATTAAGCGTATGATAGAATAAAAACAGCGGTAGCGTACATCTACTTAAATTTACATTCATAAACGGAGTAGGGATATGAGAGAAAAAGTACGGGATATAACCGAATGAAAGAGAGAGAGATATGTATATACTTTAAGGAGATGTAGAACGGACACTACACCCGTACCTATAAATATTAACTTTCTTTCCATTTATTGTTGAATTTTCAAAAAAGAAATGTATTAGCTCGTGGTATGTTTTATGATGATTATTTAATTAAATTTTAAAATGAATTCATTCATTAGTTTTAAGATATTCAGATTTCTGGTACAAAATCGAAAACTTTGAATAAACAATATTGGGACCGTAATTTTCTATGAAAAAACGTTCAACTAAATAATCTTTGTGGTACAAACTACAAGCTAATTTCTTTGCTGAAAATTTTGCAATAAGATGAAGAGATAGTCGATATTTATGAGTAAATGTGTAGTATCCATTTTACATCTTCTTAAGAATCGCCCGTATCGTTCTGTCCTTGTCTAATCTAAATTTCCGTTATAATAAATTAAATATTTATATACAAATGTAAGTGGTGAGGGCTGTAGAGTAAAAAACGAGCAAACGATTCTATTTTATCAAAAAATATGAAATTTCCAATATTTTTTAAATAAGGTATGAAACGAAAAACAGTCAAATTCAACTTAATTTTTCGTTTCATACTCTACTTGAAAAGTGATGGAAATTTCATATTTTTTCATAAAATAGAATCGTTTGCTCGTTTTTTTACTCTACAGCCCTCACCTCTTACATTTGTATATAAATATTTAATTTATTATAACGGAAATTTAGATTAGACAAGGACAGAACGATACGGGCGACTCTTAAAGGTATCAAAAGTAGTATATTCAACGCAAACATTTACGTTTGTATATTAACTTTTCTACGTAAATTCTTTTTTCTTTTATTAATTTTTAGCTTTATTTTAAGAAAAGGCGTTATTTTACAAATTAAAAATAATAAAAATAAGTTGACATGAAAATATTTATTTTTATCTCTTTTTATTTTTATATAGTTAACGCCCTAGAATTGCTGAGACAAGTGTATTCGAGTCAAAGCGACGATGACGGCAACAACAACGAAGCAGATGTTAATTATATAAGCGATAGCGATAGATATATTGATAATAATATAATTAGAAAAAATATAATAATACCCGAGACCGATGAGAGTATTAACGATAGCGATAGTGATAATATATATATAAATAATAAAAAAATAATTATAAATAACATAATAATACCGGAGAGCGATGATAGTATTAGCGATTCAAGTAGCGAGAGTGAATGTTTAAATTCCGAAAATAATATAATTATATCAGAAAGTGATGAGAGTATGAATGATGGTAACGAAGAATCACCGTTTTTAAGTAATGAAGCGATATTGGGTGATAGTGTGATGAATGACAGTGATATTGAATTTGAATATTGTTCATGTGTAAACAATAGAGAAAATGAGGTTAATTTATATAATCAGGTAGGTGGTGGTAGAAATGCGCAAAAGTTTGCTGTAATTTCTCGACAACCGGGTGGGAATTCGCAACTTTACGGCGTGCGTGGCGAGCGCCTAACTATACGTATTGAAACGCCCCCACCAAATACCAACCCTTTAGTGTGGCTGCAAGAAGCGATTGCAGAAATACACGCATTTATTATAGATATAACCGAAAATCCCTTCGATTATATTACGGCGTATATCACGAGCGATGAATTTACTCGTGGACCCGGTTGGATGCGTTTAAAATACGTAAGAGATTTTCGCCCCGAAGAATTATTTGATGTTATTTTTCAAATTGCTCAAAGCAATGCGGAATTTAACATCAATAATAATTTAATTCTTGATATTACCTTAGTAAAAGAAATTCAAGGCGGGGCTAGAAATTTAGGTAAACCCTTAAACAAAGAAGCCGCTAAAAGAAAGCGCTCTATCATTACAATAGAAAATGATGATAATCTTTGTTTGCCACGAGCAATAGCGGTCGGATTGGCATATTTATTGTTGCAATCCGACCCAAAAAATACTAATTTTTTAAAACATTGGAAAAGCACGATCGATTCACGATGTGCTTTTCAAAAAAAATGTGCACTTGATATTTTAAAAGAAGTTGGAATTGACCTAAATGATATACCTGAAAATGGGTGTCATATGGAACAGATTCAAATTTTTCAAAAATATCTCGCGCAAAAAAAATATCGCTTTAATTATAAGAAAAAAAACGCTGCCAAGTGCTTTGGCGGAATGCTTTCTCATAGAGCTCTTTGAGTTTCATTAATTTTTTTATATTTATTCAAATGTGATTTTAATATATAACTAGTGGGCATATGTTTGCACTTGACTTATGTAATTCTTATATAATTCTGGGGTAAAGTGCTGCTGTAAGGTTCTTACGGAAGACTGCTTCAATTCTGCTGCAAGTATGCGTGTTTATTCTCGTCATATAATTGCGCTCAACTTATGTCATACTTATGTAATTCTGGGGTAAAGTGCTGCTGCAACATTCTTACGGAAGACTGCTTCGATTCTGCTGCAAGTTTGCGTGTTTATTCTCGTCATATAATTGCACTTAACTTATGTCTTTCTTATGTAATTCTGTAGTGAATTGCTGCTGTAATATTCTTACGGAAGACTGCTTCGATTTTGCTGCAAATTTGCGCGTTTATTCTTATCTTTGAATCGCACGTTTCGATTGGCAATCTGTTACAAATCTGTCGCACGTTTCAGTCGCAATTAAATTTTAGCAGATCTGCATTAAAATGTGAAAACAGACTAAAATTTTCTAAAATGAAAACTACGCTAAAAAGATCGGTTTATAAAAGTTATCCTTCTTTTGGCAGATGCAAATTATTCCCATGGAAATCATAAAGCAAATTCATCAATTAACTTACGTAAAATACAAAAAAAAAATTAAAAATCGAAAATTTTTTTAAATTCTTAAAATGGCTCTATAAAAAAAAATACACTATGAATACAAATTTTCTATAGCTTCTCGCCTAGTTATACAAAAACATAGATGGTATACAAAATTTGAAGCAAATCCATCGAGTAATTTTCGAGATCTAACTGGTTAAATAAATAACATTTTCTTTTCAAAATTTCTTTTTAAAAATTTTAAAAATGCTCTAAAATTAAAACTATGCTATGAAAATCAATTTTTGAAAATTTCCCTTCTTTTGGCAGTCGCAAATAATTTCCCTGTAATTTTTAGAACAAATCTATCGAGTACTTTACGTAGAATAAAAAAAAATAAGAAAAGAAGAATCAAAATTTTTTTTTAAATCTTTAAAATTCTCTAAAATTGTAACCACTCTAAGAAAATTAGTTTCCAAAAGCTAATTTTTTTCAGACAATAGCGAATTGATTGTATGAAAATTTTGGAGAAAATTTATAGTATGGTTAACGCAAAAAAGAAAATAAATGAAAAATAAAAATTTTTTAGAAAATTTTCAAAGTGCTCTAAAATTAAAACTGCGCTGAGAAAATTAGTATTCCAAAGCTTGTTTTCTTCAGATAGTAGCGAATTAATTGCATACAAATTTTGGAGCAAATCAATCGAATGGTTTTCGTAAAATAAAAAAAAATTAAAAATAAAAATTTTTTAAAAAATTTTAAAAATGCTCTAAAATTAAAAGTGCGCTAAGAAAATTAGTTTACAAAATTTTTAAGAATTTTGGCAGTCGAAATAAAGTTCCATACAAATTTTCGAACAAATTCTTCGAGTAGTTTACGTAAAATACAAAAAAAATGAAAAATCGAAATTTTTTAAAAATTCTTAAAATGATTCTAAAAAAAAAACTGCGCTAAGAAAACCAATTCCCAATAGCTTCCGCACCAGTTCATCAAAAAATTGAATTGTATGGAAAATTTGAAGTAAATCCATCGAGTAGTTTTTAAGATTTTATTGGCTTAATAAATAGAAACATTTTTTTCAAAAATTTTAAAATGCTCTAAAATTAAAACTGAGCTAAGAAAATCAGTTTTTAAAAATTTTTTTTATCCGGGCAATCAGAAATAAATTCCATGCAAATTTTGAAGCAAATTCATCGAGTAGTAAACAAAAAAAAACCAAAAAACGAAAAATCGAATTTTTTTTTTTTTTTTTTAAATACTTTAAAATGAAAACTACGCTGAAAGAACCAAATTATCAATAGCTTCCCAGCAAGTTAGTCACAAAACTAAATTCCATGCAAAATTAGAAGCAAATCCATCGAGTAGTTCTCGAGATACAGTTTACTAACTGAATTCATACATCCACACACACACACACACACACACACACACACACACACACACACACACACACACATACATACAGACATTTTCTGGAAACCACTTTTTTCGACTCACTGAGTTCAAATATGTACAAATTAATGAAAAAATAGAAAAAAATTTTTTTTACCGATACAATGCTTTCTCTATAAGAAAGCAATAACGAATTTGCGAATAATATGTCACAAATATCCTACGATGGACGTATTTCGGAATTTTTCATAAATAATAACGATAATAATATACCAACACCACAAGAAATCAATTTATTATACTTTGAGGGTCCACCAGGACATTTTGCTTTTATGAAATCTTTACAGCAAGCTGGTGGACTCCCAAAGTTTTGCGAAAAATGTAACAAAGCATACGAGCGAAAAGATATGCATAAATGTAGCGATATTTGTTCTTGTTGTTTTTCCAAACCAGCATGTGTGTGTGGAGATCAAAATATAATCTGTTCCGCTTGTAACAGAAGTTTTGTGAGTCAAGCGTGTTACACGAGACATTTACAAAACGGAAGTTACGATCGGAACAGTAGCGTGTGTGCTGTCATATACAATTGCGATGAATGTGTGATTAAAAACATTAATAGAAAAAAAAATAAACCAGAGCACAAATGCGGTACATTTTATTGTAATCGATGTAAAATTATACATAATTACAATGAAATGTGCTACATTAAACCGCTAGCTGTTAAAAAAAGCACGCATAATGAAAATATGCCGGAAAATAGATTTATATTCTATGATTTCGAGACGAGGCAAGACGATCTATACAGTGCTAACGTAAATTTACATGTTGTAAATTTATGTGTAGCACAACAAGTGTGCGACAATTGTATTAATATTGAATCTCTCACAACTCATTGCAGTTTTTGTGGTATACGGTAATTTATATTTAAAGAGAACCCCGTTAAAAATTTAATAGAATTAGCTGTTCGCCCAAATTCTATTTTTAAAAATACAATATGCATCGCACATAATGCCAAAGCATTTGATGCGCATTTTATTTTAAACAGTATTTTAAAAGAAAATTATAATATCAAACCTAAAATAATATTAAACGGTAGAAATATTATTTTAATGTCTGTTCATAAAACGCGATTTATTGATTCGATAAATTATTTTAACATGAGATTAAGTGATTTACCAAAGGCATTCGGCTTGCCTGAAGGTAATGTTAAAGGGTATTTCCCACATTTATTTAATACGAAAGAAAATGAAAAATATAAAGGCCCGTTACCACCAGCAAAATATTACTCGCCCGATACAATGAGTGTTGGTGAGAGAGAGAAATTTTATCAGTGGTACGACGAAAATTTAAAAACATGTAACGAATTCGATTTCCAAAAAGAAATCATAAAATATTGTACCCTGGATGTAAATATTTTACGGCGAGCGTGCGTTGTATTTAGGAATATATTTCTAGAAAAAGGAAATTTATGCCCTTTTTCACAGGCTACGACTTTAGCTTCCACATGCTCTGTCCTATACAGGCAAAACTTTTTACAGGAAAAAACGATCGGCCTTATACCCACAAAGGGCTACAGACTTGCCGATAACCATTCGAAAAAATCAAACGAATGGTTATTATGGCGTGAACACGTATTTTTCCCTATAGGGAAAAAAATCATTCACGCGGCAAGAGCGCGGGAACATGTTTTACCAGAGGGCTATAAAGTCGATGGTTTTTTACCGGTGGATATAAACGAAGCTTCATCCTCGAAATTCAAAGGAACAGTATTTGAATTTCAAGGATGTTATGCTCACGGGTGTAAAAAGTGTTTTGCTCACAACTATGAGTCGAGAGATTCATTCGGGCGACCGATGCACGAATGCTATAAAAAAACACTGGAAAAAATACAAAAAATACGTGCTAGCGGGTATAAAGTAGAATGGATTTGGGAATGCGATTTCAATAAAATGAAAATAGCGCAACCCGAAATATCACTATATTTAAAAAACCATTCACTTTTATCCAACGTTAAGTTGGACCCTAGAGACGCATTCTTTGGTGGACGTACCGAAAATTTTGTAACTTCGTACACCGTAAAAAATGATGAAAAAATCAGGTATACGGATATATGTTCATTATATCCGTATATCTGTAAAACAGGTAAATTCCCTACAGGCCATCCACAAATTTATGTTGGTGGTGAATGTTTACAGCTGACAGGGAACAATTATGAAAAATTTGCTGAGGTAAATGGACTTGTCAAATGTCTAATTTTACCTCCTCAAAATTTATATATACCTGTTCTACCGGTCAAATCAGGAAAAAAATTATTATTTCCTCTTTGTAAAACGTGTTGCGAAGAGCAAAATTTTAGATCTTGCAAACATAAAAATGTTAAAGAGCGTGCTCTTTTAGGTACCTGGGTTTCAGACGAAATAAAGGTCGCCTTAGAAAAAGGGTACAAAATTTTAAATATTTTTGTAATTTGGCAATACCAAATTATACAAACAGATGAAAACGGCGATGGCGGTCTTTTTAAAGACTACATCAACTGTTTTCTTAAAATTAAACAGGAAGCGAGTGGTTGGCCGTCTGAATGTAAAGACGACCAATCAAAAACTAATTACATAAATGAATATAAAACAAAGGAAGGAATTTCTCTCGATTACAATAAAATCGAGAAAAATTCAGGGCTGCGAGCAGTGGCAAAGCTCTGCTTAAATTCGTTTTGGGGTAAATTTGGTCAACGCGATAATTTACCTCACACCGAATTTGTCAAAAGCAGACAAGAACTTTTAAATATTATTATGGCTAAAGATAAAGAAGTAACAGGATTACTTCTTATCAATGAAAATGTTTTATGCGTCAATTGGGTATTTAAAGATGACGCTATAAAAAGTTCAAGCCATACTAATGTAGTAATCGCCGCTTATACCACTGCTCAAGCGCGCCTTGTTTTATACTCGTACTTAGAAAAACTAGGGAAGCGTTTATTATATTGCGATACAGATTCATGTATTTTCGTCACAACCGGTACGCAAGGTGAATATACACCCGAAACAGGTAATTTTTCAGGGCAAATGACCGATGAACTGTCTTCTTATGAAGATGGTTATTATATCTCAGAATACCTGAGCGGTGGCCCAAAGTTTTATGCCTTTAAAGGGATTTCACCATCTGGAAATACTTTCGAATGCTGTAAAATTAAAGGCATTCGATTGAATTTCCAAAATACTGCACATATTAATTTTGATAGTGTTAAAAAATTAATAAATAAAGAAATTAACACAATCAAATTATCATTTTGTAGTATCAAGCGTACGGAAAATTTTAAAATAACTACAAAGGACGAACAAAAAACATGCTCTGTCGTTCTAACTAAACGTCGCTTTTTTCAAAATGGTACGTCTTTACCATTCGGTTATAAAGAATAATAGCGTGTCCGACTTTTAAATATTGTATATAATGTATATTTCTCGATTAATTTTGTAAAAAAATGTTGTATATTTTCGTAAAATTTGTAAGATTGTATGCGTATTGTATGTATATTTATTATTGTTAAACATGTATAAAAAGCTCTTTAAAATATTTTATATACCACCTACTTTATTTAATAATTTGTAAAATATTGTATATTCTATTTTTTGTAAAATTTGTAATATAATATAATATTATATATTTGTTAATAAATTTGAAAATTTATTTTTATTACATATAATAAATTGTATTTTTACCCATCTCCTGTATCATACCCGTCCTAACCTTTTTTCATCTACTTCACACTATGACCCACCAAAATTCATTCAATTTAATTTTATATTAAAATTTTTCATATACATTCTTTTATATTATTTAAAATTTTTTTAAATTTTTAACATAATTTTCTCATAAATTTTCTTAAATATTTTTCATATTTTATCTTTTTCTAAAACTTTTTATTAATATTTAAAACTTTTAACTAAATTTTTCTAAAGTAAATTCATATAATTCGATGTAAGCTATAACGCCAAGAGGGGGTAACCAGTACTCTTCGCTGCTGTCCACAAAGCCCAACGCTTACGGGCTGTACGGTAAGTAAGAGAGCGATGTCTATACGCCGATGGATGCTATAGCGCCAAGAGGGGTAAGTATACTTCTCTCCCTTGCTCTCTTCAACACTTACAGGCCTCTGTACGGTAAGTTAGAGAGGGGAGCGTCTACAGCTCGATGTGAGCTATAGCGCCGAGAGGGGAAAGAAATCTCTTCGTCGCTCTCCTAAGTCACGAAACCCATGTCCATCTTGCCCAGGGAGAGGAAACCCATGTCCATCTTGCCCGGGGGAGGGGGAACCTTCATGTCTATAACGCGCGAGGGAAAGTCGTCGAGAGAGACCGAAAATTTTTTTGGCGCCGTCTGGGTGCGCTATAGCACAGGTCTCTCTACTCCCATAACTGTCGCATTCAAAACATCGCACTTTCTGTATCGCCCTTGATTTGACCGTCATAGCTGTCGTTTGATGGCTTTCAACCTGTATAATAAGTAATTTTAGTTCATCATAAGATAACCCTTTCACTATAACACTTTCTGTCATAAAACTTATTCCTTCTACTTGATGTACTTTGCTTATGATAGTATTATAAAAGAAATCTCTTTCATCTTCTTCAGGCAACGATTTAACTTTTGGCATGTTATTATAACTTCTTACTATTTCTTCAAATCTGTCTATAAAATTAACTGCCCTTTTCTTTCGCTGGATTATATTGTATGTTGTATTTTTTTAATACTAGATGAAGTTACATTTACCTCGCTTCAATTTAATTATTTCGCTTTAATTTCTTTAATTCTGTTCAACAATTCAACTAAATCTTTAATTTTCATAACTCTAGCATGATAGTCTTTATCTATTCTATTTATTAAAATATCACGAACTTTCATTTGCTACAATAGTACTATCTACAACATACAATAAGTCCAGCGAACTTAATTCAGACATAAAATAATCCAAAGTTTTCAAATATAATTTGAGTCGTTAATTTATAATAGCGTTTTACTGGTCCGTCTTTTCCAGTCAGTCCGGTTTTGATAATTTCTGTCAACTGTTTAAAAAATGTCTAAAATATTGTCGTTTTCTTTAATAAATCTTTTATCAACCTTTATTTGTATTAAACGCGATATTTCCAATTTATTTAACGGTCCTAAGTGTTCGTCCAAGACTGTCGAGTTCCCGAAACCTTCTGCATTAAGTGTATAATTTTCAAAATCATTGTTTATCTTATATGTCGTTTTGCTGTCTTTGGATTTATCTGTCCTTTCTGCCTCATTACCTGTAGTCATCCTCCTTCCCCTATTCAAATTCCTCCCTCATCGCATCCAGAGCCTGGCCGCCAAAGACCCACACGGCGCTTCCCTCCTTCACCATCAAAGCCACCAAATCGTCATCACCTTTCTGCTCTATTTTTTTTTTATTTTTTCTTCGTCTCTCTTGCTCTTTGCCATTTCTGCCTTAACGGTATTGAGTTTATCCATTACCTTGTCCAGTTTATCAGATAGGTCAGCCAATTTTGCTTCAGTCATTTCATTCATTCTGTTTTCTGTCTCCGTCTTTATTTCTGCCGTTTCAGTCGTATTGTAATTAGAGTTAATTTATATATATATATATATATATATATATATATATATATATATATATATTATGAGCTTAATAGACCGAACACAAGCCCTTCAAGCTCAATATATCTATCAAAATAAAGTGAATCAACCTAGTATGCCGAACACAAGCAATATTAGGTGATTCATATTTATGACAATTTAAGAGAATCAATCTAACATGCCGAACACAAGCAATGTTAAATCAATCAAATTTGCCAGTTATTTATGTATATTTTCATATTTACAATTATACATATGTGCTATTATTCCCATACACAATATACTGAACACAAGTATTATTATGTATGTGAGAGCAGCAACTATGATCGATCAATATTATTTTTAAAACCATGGATATATTTATTAAAAAATATTTTTATATACGTACGTTCAAGCTTAATAAAATAAAATTTTTAATTTGAAATAATCATTATTCATTACTTAATTTGTATTCAATTTGTCATAATTTTGAATACAATACTGCCTTCAACAACTGTCATATACATATTCTCATGAGGATGTTATGTGAAGTTGCAATAAACTTCTTTCCTCTGTATAATGATAATTTCAATTAATTAAATATTCTTAAGAGGAGGTCACGTATCTCTGTCCTTTTCTAATCAAAGAAATGATTTTTTTACAAAAACTAATAAATTTATTAAAAAATGAAGAGAAAGCCGCATCGTGTATCAAAAAAAGCAATATTTTCTTTAATAACAAACAATTAATTTTATTGCTTCGTTCTCAAGAAAACCTTGAAAAACCAAATTGTTCACACTAACCTCTATGATTTAAGTTTTTCAAGGTTTTCTTGAAAACGAAGCAATAAAATGATTTCTTTCTTATCAAAGAAAATATTGCTTTTTTTATTACGAGATGCGGCTTTCTCTTCATTTTTTGCTAAAGTTATTAGTTTCTGTAAAAAACTCAATTCTTTGATTAGAAAAGGAAAGAGATACGTGACCTCCTCTTAAATATATTTTTCTTAAAGTCGTTCTTTTCTGTCTTTTCTTTTAATCGGTCTTTTGTATACATTTACATAAACTTTATTTTTGTCCACTTTGATTTAGTTTGTTTCGCTTCACTAATTCTGTCTCTTTCTTAATCTGTCATTTTTATCGCGACGACGCGCACACTCCTATACATATACGATCACACTTATATACTGCCTCTTTTCTTTATGCTATAACCATGTTATACATACATATGTATATGTATATACCTGCGAGTTTATTCTCGCCTTTTAGCAGTCACCGTCTTTCTGTCTTTTTCTAATTGCGCGCGCACGTCTTCACGGTCTTTTTATTGTACACGGCGTCGACGTCTTTTCATTAACTCGACTTGGGCCTATGGCCGCTATGTTTGTGTGCATTATTATCTTTCAGTTTGAAGAAGTTAGGCCAACGCCTTTCTTCCTTCAAGCAATCATACTTAGTATTTCAACATAAAAACGCGTCCGTTTTTACATTCATTTTTAATTATAGCGAAATTTAACCAAATTCAAGCGGCACTTTTTGCAAATATTATTTTTTAACCGGTTTTCATTTATTTCTGTCTATACTGTCATAAATCTGTTCAGACCTCGCGCGTGCATCCACTATACATACATATATATACACACACATACACATATATAGGGGAGAGTGGGGCGAATTTCCAGATGGGGTAACTTTGAGAATGCTTAATAATCTCATACATGAAAATTTTTATCCGGGGTCAGTAAAATAGATTAAAAATATATATAAAAACGAACTTTTTTATACAACTTCTAGTAGATTACTTGATAATTTGAATTCGTAACAGCCACTTCTTTTTTTTCGCAGTGCCTTCCAAAACTTTTGGGTTGTCTAAAAATACATCTCATAATTCTGTGTGAACGAAACGATTTGTCACGTAATAATAAGTTTATAGTACATTAAAAAACAAAAATTTTGACACCTAGTATGACCCGATACGTTAAGTTTAAGCTTAGTACTGACAGTTCAAAGATTTTTAATCATTTGGGGCAACTTTCCAATACAATGTTAATTAATAGGGATTTTTTTGGAAAATCGCTTTTTTATTCATTTTATATCAATAATAATTTATTTAATATTCATACGAATATTATTATATTAATATTTTATTTTTGTGATTATTAATGTATTAAGAAGGGGCCGAACTATCTGTCTTTGTCTAATAGCGTTTTTCATCATTTATGTAAACACTATCCGGTATAACAAGGAAAAAATAGCAGCCCCCGCTAGATATTAGTATAATTAGTAAATTTTGTAATAACAACCAAATTTTTTACCGCATAGTTTTTGACTAATTAGAGACCTACTAGCAATCTAGAATATAACCTATCTTTTTTTGGTAGGTCTATAATTATTCAAAAACTACGCAGTGAAAAAATTTGGTTGTTATTACAAAATTTACTTATTATACTAATATCTAGCGGGGGCTGCTATTTTTTTCTTGTTATACCGGATAGTGTTTACATAAATGATGAAAAACGCTATTAGATAAAGACAGATGGTTCGGCCCCTTCTTAATGATTAATAAAATAGTCAAAAATTAGAAAAAATTCGTTAAATAAAAAATTTAATTGTATTTTCCAAGTTTAATAGTATAATCGGAAAATAGCCCCAATGCAAAATGAAAAGTTGCCCCATACATGGGGCTACTTTCCAAAAAACAATTTTTTTTTCGATCCAAACTATTGTTATGTTAAATGAATAATAAGGAGTCTAGACCAATTTTTTTATTCAGTTTGGAGTCTAAACTTAGTGTTAATGCTTTGGTAGAGTCAATTATTTCACTACCGGAGAAGAAATTTTCTCTTAAAAAAACGTCTGGAATTTAGCCCCACCTTCCCCTATATACATATACACACATACACATACATAAAAACCTTCTTCACTTCGTGTTGTCGTTTATTCAGTCTATCAATTTTATTTTGTGCGTGCATGGTCTTTTCTCTCGTTCTAGATACATACACACACACGCACACACAAAGCATAAAAAAATAATTTTTCTCGTGCACGCATGAATCTGTCATACTCAAACACATTGCGTCATTTTACCCAACATAGCGACTCATTTTATTTTTCTCTCACTCTCTCTTTATAGACTAGCGCACGACGCTATCTATTCTCTGTCCTTTTCTCTCTTTCTATAAGCTTGCATGCGACGCCATTACTGTCTTACAGAATTGAGAGAGAATAAAGTAAAATTCTTACTCGGAGTCAACTCCTTTTTCTCCCTTCGCTGTCCTTCGCCCTGTCTCTTTTTTTTTCTATTTGTTCGTTGACTCGCCATCTCTAACGCTTCCACCAGGAGATAAAGAACAATAAAACAATTCACCAAACAGACTGACGCACGCTCCAAACCACACAAACCTCTTTCTCAATTTTATTAAATAAAACGCGCAGTTTAAAGCACTCTGGGGCCATAACCTGTTAAATAATTAATAAAAGCAGAGCACAATTTATATTAAATGAAAAGTATTTATTTAATCAATACAAGAATAACTTAATTAAATGATCTCTCTATACAATAATGAAATACAAGCTCTGACTTTAACAGACGGACTTGAACTGAACTGAACGACGACGAGACGCAACTTGATTCTCTTCAACTGTCTACTAAAATATTCTCAATAGGCGGCGACACCTAGTATGAGTGTGTATATTTTCAACAAAATGAAAGACCAAAATTTTTTTTAAACGACTCCAAAATTAAAACTACGCTAGAAGAACCAATTATCAATAGCTTCCCAGCAAATTAGTCAAAAAAATAAATTCCATGCAAAATTAGAAGCAAATCCATGGGGTAGTTTTCGAGATACCATTTACTAACTGAAATCATACATTCACACACGCACACATATACATACAGACATTTTCTAGAAACCACTTTTTTCGACTCCCCGAGTTCAAATATGTACAAATTAATGAAAAAATAGAAAAAAATTTTTTTTATTGATACAATGCTTTCTCTATGAGAAAGCAATTAAATCAAGCAAAATTTTTTACATTGTATTTCAATACTTTTCTAAACTTAAATCGTAATTCGAATAAATATTAGCCGATTTCGCTAAAATTTGAAACATATCTTCTAAATATCATAGCGAAGCTTATGATGATAAAAATGTTAATTCTTAAATAGTTATAGTCGTCATTATTTATTAATTAATATAAATTAAAAATTGTTCTTTTATAATGCTCTCAAGAAAAAAGTATCAAGGGAACTTGATACATTTTACATGTAGCGTGCATGCGGTCGAGCTCTGCAATTTTCTTGCAAGCTAGATTCTGAATGGATATTTCGTTAATTAAATATGATTCCTTGAAAGTATTATTTGAAAACAGCAATAATACTAATATAATAACACATGATTTAATAATGTAAAAAATATAATATCTATTAAAATAAATTAACATGCAAATAAAAACATGTGAATACATAAATTTTGACTTTTTCAAATTTTGTTTTCTTCTGCTATTAGTTTAATTTTAGTCTTCTTTTAATGACAATTATTTTCGATTGTTTAAAGGTTTTAAACTTAAATAAACATATAAATGTACAAACATTTAAATAAATAATCAGATAAATAAACAATTATTTAACCCATTAACTCCTGAACGAGCAAATTTTCACTAAAATTTTCAACGCTTATCATTTTTGTGAAAATGAGTTGTAAAAAGTATATTAATAAGTATATTCGAAGTAAAATTTGATGAACTTTAAGAATCTTTGATTCAATTTTCCGAAAAATTTAACGGTCAAATACTTTTTTCATTGCCTTCAAAGGTGGTGGGAAATCCAATTTCTCTAGGAATTCCTCGAGTTCTGCGAGATATTCTGTGTCCAAGCGCATTGTTGATAATACATAATCGTTTAGATCATTTTCGTTATCCTTTCGAAGGAGCGTTGTAATTTCGTTGAGCAGGATGTCGATGTTATCCATGTTTGCACTTCTTACTTGCACTAGAATTCACTCGACTTGTCACACACGACTGACTCTCTAATAATAAAAAGCAGCTTACTTTTCATAAAGTCCAAAGGTTGTCAAGAATTTTCCCAAATTACTCATTTAAAAAAAAAATTTTGGCTTAAACAAACAAGCCTTTGTTTTAGAAAAAACACATGTATTTTCACTGAAAAACTGCTTTCAATATTTCTTTTTCTCATACTATATTTAAGCTATTTTCATTCACTTGATTATTAATACACAAAATTTTTAAAACAAACTATCGAATTATTCGCTTTTCATCACGTAAACACGTTTAAACATGCATTTTAATAACTTGCATTTTCAATACAATAAGACCACTTATAAATTTCACTTTGGGTTGAATATTTTTATACACTTATAAATGTACACATGTATTTATAACTAGAATTAATACACTTCATTATAGCATTAAAAACTTTTTATTATAGCATCAAAAAGCATGTTATAACTTGCATTTGAAAGACATACATGCACTCATACGAATAATACACTTATATATACATTTAGTTTACATAAATTTCACTAACACTAAATAATTATACGAATACTATACTTACTATTTAATTTACTTAGTATTTAATTTACACTAATATTTCACTTTCCATTAAATGCTTATGTACATGAATACTTTATTTTTCTTATATAATTTACACTAACACTGAATAATTATACACTTGTATTTCACTTGTAAAAATATTTTTATAAAAAATTTCATTAATACACTATATATTTTTATATACAAATACTTTATTCTTATTATTCACACTAACACTGAATAATTACACATTCAAATTTCATTTTTATTGAATTCCACTTACTAGAATATTCTTTTATAAAAATAATGAATACACTTAGCGGAAAGGATGTTTTTCCGAATGATTTAAAATTCTAACCTTTCATTGGACCTTTCCGTTTTAAACTTTGTTTTTATTGGAGCATTTCAAAAGATTCGGAAAAATATCCTTTCCGCCAAGTGTACAATATATTTTTTATAAAGAATAATCTATTATTCTCACATTTTTAACTAATAAAAAATTATTTTACACTATACCCTCATTCATGGGTGATGTATTTTCCGCTTTATGCCTTACACACATAGGTAATAAAATTTTATATTTTTCTCGAACCTTTTTGTTTTTTTTTTAACTTTTTTCTTGCTTGAAACACGAAAACATTTCCATCAACGATGCCGAAAGTGGCAGAGTCAGAGAGGGAAATTAAAAAATGTATTAAAAAAAAGTATTAAAATAAATAGTTTTCAAAATTTGATAATTAATAAATAATTCTGAAAAACAAAGTTACTATAACAAAATAATTTTTTTTCTATTTTTTACATTTTTTTGAGTTTAACAAAATTTTGTTAGATGTCGATAAATAGACGCAACTGGCGCGCCATACATAGCATGCTGCGAAATCTATCAATACACATCAAACATAGCCCAGATAACATTGTGTCGGCACAGTGCCGTCATCGTACGCCAGAGCGTGCAGCACGATATGCAGCAAATGGACGTCTGCTTGGTGTTCATCTCTAACGTTCCCCGATAACATTACGTGCTGAGCAATTTTTGATCACGCGTGCTTGTCACATGTACTACAGTTATACTACCATCATGCTTGCAACCATGCTGAGATTTCGTCGCCAACTTATGAATTCAGGATTAGGCTGGCACATGGTTGGTAGCCCATGTGGCAATTTCTTAAATTGTCGGGGCGGGAATTTGCCGTCAGTTGTACAACTTAAAAAGTAAATTTAAATTAAGGTAGTTGTCGACCCATTACATCAAAAAAACTGTTTATTGTAAAATGCTTTGAAATTTAGTTCCCAACTTCAATATAATTTCACAAATAAGTAGTTAAAATTTCATAACGTCCAACGGTTTCAAAAGTAAGATATAAAACTTTGAAATTTCCATTTTATATAATAAATATCATTTTTTTTTTATTTAATAATAAATATCATTAAAATTACAAATTGAAAATATTACATTATAATTATGAAACCGTTAATCGTTCCAAAAATTGAACTATTCATTTATAAAGTTATTTTGAAGTTGTAAACCAAATTTTAACGTATTTTAGAATAAATAATTTTTTTATGATGTAATGGGTTGACAACTACCTTAATTGTGGGTTAATATTTAATGCAATATCAAATATATATATTTGATATTGCATATTATCCGATTTTAAATATGACTTCCCAATGTTATACCATTCACTAAGCTCTTTTCACAAAATAAATTTGGAGAGCTCCGCTGTAGCTCTGCGTTTTTGCTCAGCATTTTTTTCCCTCTATTTTTTCCTCAACAAGCAGGAATAAGCATATTTGCAATAAAAATGTAAAATAATAATTTTGTGTTTTTAAATATAAATAATTGGTAACATATTAAAATATAATATTAGATTATTTTGAGTTGTTGACTTTGCATAATTATTTTTGATGGGGAATTCATCAATTATTACTATTATATAATTTTAAAAGTAAATAATTTATAGAGACTGAAAATGATTATTGTAAGTTATGTATAAAAAATGAATTTCAATTTAATAAATATTGTATGCAGGTTTGAATATTCGCTAAGTTTCCAATTAGCTGCTATACAAATATAAAAAGTAATTTTTAATTAATTTCCAATTTAAAAAAAAAAATTTTTTTATTTTTATTACAGAAAGAGCAATAATTAATATATTTCTGATTAACATGTGTGTTAAAATGCTTATAAAATCTACTAATTTATGGTTATCAAATAATTCTAAGAATATTTATTTTTAGTTTGAAAAAATACATTTAACGAGTATTGATACCCTTTTTATTTAAATGTAAAATCATCAAACTATAACTCTGCCGTCCAAAGTAAGAAAACCTTAACTCCAATGGGATTCCAATGTAGTTAACCACTTTTATACTTTGGACGGCAGAACTAAATTAGCATTTTGCATGAAAAAATTTATTATATCCGTTAGGTAGAAGACGAAAAAATAAAAGACCTGTATTTTTTTTGTTTTTCAAAATATGATGAATTACAAAAGTTATAGCGGGTATAAGTTTGTACAAATTTGATATATACACATATAGATATAGTGCCATGATAAATGACGTCACGATTGCCGTGACGTCACACAGTTTTACTACCTCTATCTCTTTAAATTCTTATATTTATAATAAAAGAAAAAATACATGTTCTTTATTTTTTTTTTTCTAAATGACGGATATAATAGATTTTTAAAAAAATTTTCATGCAAAATGCTAAAGGCCAATTTATATAGAAGAAGAAGAAAATCATCAAATAATAAAAATGAATAGAAGGTTATTTTTTCATTACCAAGATTTAGTATTCAATTATAATTGAGATTTATTTATTGATTGTTGGAACAATATTTTAATTTGTTTCTACTGCTAAAAAAATTTCAGAAATTTCATGATTGACAATTTTTATTCTCGAATGTATGAGTTTGACAACAAAATCAAATAAATGTGAATAAAATAATCAATTTTTTGGTTTAAATCAAGTAAAAATTAGTAGATTTTTGTTAATGAAACTTTATTGTGAGGGTCTTAAAATTAAAACTATGAATATTTTATAGTTGATTTTCTATTTTAGATTACAAACAATTTTAATAGTTCTATAGGTATATAATTTGTCAAAAATCAAGGCTTTCAAGCAACAAGACGAAAATATATATATATCATCGAAATAACCGCACAAGTCTGTATTTTTGGGAAATTGAGATTCTCTCTTCTGAAACTCTAGAAACAGACTTGTGCGGTTATTCCAAAAAGCCACAGATATATATATATATATATATATATATATATATATATACATGCACAATATACACACTCACACATTCAACAGTAACTTGAACATTGGGTTACAATTGGTTTATTGTTATGTTTGAGTAGCATTTCAATTCACAGAAAACATGAGCATAGCGCAAAGATCATAAAATTTTGTCCACGCATCGGACCGTCGAGGATTAGTCGGGTAACAAAACATCTGGTGAACGCATTATTTTTCTGCCTATTTGGGAATTCCCTTAGTTAATAAAAAAAGGGTACATGGTTAAGATTTTTTAGTGTAGATTTTAAGTTCATCTTGAAAAATAACATGCATACGTATTTTGTACTTGTTCGAATGCACATCGCTTTTACGTTACATCTATCCTGTTCAACATTTTGGTTTACTGGCACAAGAATTGATTTTCTACAACATTACACATCTTCTTCGAAAACTATCTTTAAATAGGGTAAGTATCTTAAACTATTATTTATTTATAACCGTAGAAATACCTTCATTTACCCTATATTTATTCTAAAATTCAATCTTTTTAATAAAAATATATTTTATGATTTGGTCAAAAATAATTATTTTTCCCAACATTTTTGCAATTTAAAAAATTTTCATAATTTTTCCCAATTGGGCTTCGGGAAACTTTTTTTATAAAAGAAAACAAAAAAATTAGTCGTTTAGAAGTAAATTTAGTTTGAATATACTTTTCGATTTATGGAATTGCATTTTTTCTCTAACAATTAGATGAAATGCATATTGTAATTTGTAAAAATTCAAGCATATTTTAAATGTTATTCCAACAAAAAGTATTCTATTAAGTTTATACCAAAAATTGATAGTTTGAATTTGAATAATTTGAATTAGAAAAAAATGAATTTAATAACAAATTTTTAAAAATGTGACAGTTGGAGGACCAACCGATAGAAGTGATAACTTCAGTTATTATAAGTTTAAATTATTGCACGTTGAACGTTTTTATAAGTATGCTCTTATGATTTTTCTCACTCACTTTCTTTATTTTCTATATTTCCTCGGTTCAGGTATAAAGTGTTTATAGTATATACATGCGCAGTAGACTATAAAAACTGTATACCTGAACTGAGGATAAAATAAGCAATAGAAATATAAAAAATAAATAAAGACAATGAGAAAAATTTGTAAGCTTTGGAAACGCCCAGCAGAAGTGATAACTTAAATTATTATAGGATGAAATTTTATTATAAATTTTATCATATGCTATTGCTAAAATATTAATATTATGAATGCAATAATTTTGGAAAATATTTAAACTTAGAGAAGATTGTGTAAGATAAAGAATGACAAAGCACCAGCAATTTACTATAAAAATATATTTGTATAACTAAAAACTTTAATAATTAATAAATTTTATATAATATTTAATGCTTTATAATAAAAGCTATTTTTTCAAATTTTCCGTTACCGAAAACATTTATTCTTCTTGGAATTTTGATGATTAATAATTTTCACTCTTAAATATACGGGTTTGGCAACAAAGTTTAACAAACTTTAATGTAAGAAATCAAACCACCCGCCATAAAATGAAATTTATAACTATTTTGCATAATTCAAGTAAAAATTGACCGATTTTTTAAAATCAAACTTTGTAGTGAAGCTCTTGAAATAAAATATACAAATATTTCATAATAGACTGTAAATATATTATTGCAAAATATATGAATATTTCAAATAATGATGATTCAAGAAAGGTCATAAAATGCATAAAAGTTCTCGGGTATCACGGCCTAATTCTGTTCATTATGCGAGCAAAACAGTCATGCCTTCTTTCATCAATTTTAAGTTTGTGTGTCTCTCTCTTTCTCTCTTTCTCTCTCTCTCAAAAGCTGTTGGACCTGATGAACTGTCAACAAACATGCTTAAAATCACACGTGATTCTCTAGTACCTTATTTAACCTCCATTGTTAATATTTCTTTAGCTTCTGGAATATTTCCAGACCCTTGGAAGAGAGCCTTTCTTCTTCCGTTGGCCAAATCAAATAAGCTTGACTCTCCTTCACAAACACGACCTATAGCCAAGCTCTGTGAGATCTCAAAGGTACTGGAACGGGTTGTTCACTCACAACTAAATTCACATATTGAAACCAATGCATTACTTGATTGTTTGCAAACAGGCTTTCGTAGAGCAAATAGTACTCAGACAGCCTTGTTGAAGCTTCTTGAGGATTCTCGGTTAGCTATAGACAAGCGAATGGTAACCCTATTACTCTTATTTGATTTCTCAAAGGCGTTTGATACAGTGCCACATTCTAGATTACTTCATAAACTTCGTTCTCTAAACTGTTCTGATACGGTCATACGATGGTTTGCATCATACTTAAGAAATAGATTCTATGCCGTTCCTGATCAGGAAAATCAAGTAGGTGCATGGGTCTCTTGTACGGCAGGTGTGCCACAGGGTAGTGTCCTTGGTCCCTTGCTTTTCTCTGTTTTTATAAATGATCTTCCTTCAACCTTGGTCAGAGCCCAACACATTCTTTTTGCAGATGATCTTCAACTGTATCATTCCTTTTTTCCTTCAAAAATTGAAGAAGGAATAAACTTAATGAACTTTGAGGTGGCTAATGTTGTGAAGTGGGCCAAGGATAATGAACTTGCACTTAATCCTAGTAAGATGCAGGCCATTTTCCTAGGGAGTGAACAATATATATCGAGAATCGATTTATCTACTTGCCCGCCTGTATTGGTAAACAATGTTCCAATCACTTACACTGATCTTGTTAAGAATTTAGGAGTCTGGATTAGTAGCACTTTAAATTGGAGTAGGCAGGTTAATGCAGTGGTAGGTAGAGTATTTGGAACCCTACAGTCTCTTAAATTTCATAGACATGCATTGTCTAGAAGGGTTAAAAAGGAATTGGTCGAAACATTGATATTTCCAACACTTGACTACTGTTGCGTAGTATATGATGATCTTCCTCAAACACTTAATCTTAAGCTTCACCGTGCTTTTAATGCCTGTGTCAGATTCGTTATAGGTAACATTGGGTGGCAGGCAAGAGTTACGCCCTTTCGCCTTGATCTGGGATGGATTTCAGTCAAAAACAGGCGGCTTTATTTCAAATCGATACTTGCTCATTCTATTATATCACACCAAAACCCATCATATCTGGCAACGAAATTCTGCCGAGCAAACTTGGATGCAACTGTGAGGTCATCTAATAGGTTACCTCCAAGGCTTTTGGTTTGTCCTACTGTTCGCACATCAGCAATGCTCAACTCTTTTGTTTCTTCATCCTCCTCGTTTATAAACAGCAATGTTGATGTTTTTATGGTTTCGAGAGGGAATGACACAGGCATTGAAGCAGCGTCTATATGATAAGTTTCTGGTAGATGAGCGCACTGAGTGGCAAAGCACATGAATAACTTGTCGAGTTTACTTATATTAAGAAACTTTACCATCCAGTCTGAATGATGGACCTCATTTGGTTCCTTTTTTGCACTGATGTAATAGTGTTTATTAGTACTATTACTAATAAATTCTTTTATATATATAAAACCGTATAAAAACAATTTTCTTGATAGTTTGTGTGTCTACAATTTAAATTAGTTTATAAATATTACTTAATTATAAATTGTTAAATCTTCGGTTAAAAAATTTTTGTATTACTCTTGTATATTTCTATAGGATCATACGGGGTTGAACCCCATGATCTCAAATAAATGATTCAAATCAAATCAAATCTCTCTCTCATACTCTCTGGTACTAGATTTTACATCTAAGGCTTTAGTTTGTGTTTTTGTTTACATACTCAATTTTTACGAACTTAAAATTAAGAACTTATTTATTAAAACTTTTCGATTTTGTACCAGAAATCCAGAATTCTTAAAAATGAATGAATGAATTTATTAAAAAATTTAATTTAATATTCTTCGTGGTACATACTACAAGCTAATGCATTTCTTTACTGGAAATTTTGCAATAAAATGAAAAGAGAAAATATTTATGAGTACAGGTGCAGTGTCCGTTTTACTTCTTCTTAAATTAATAATAGATCAAGTAAAAAATAACTAATCCTGTTAAAAAAAATTATTATAATTTTCACAAATGCTACACTTTTTAGTTTCCATATATATAGTGGAAGCATAGCTTCTGTCGGCCAGTCCCACGACTGCCACGTTTTTTTTTTTTATAAATTCAATTCAGATTTGCAAAAAAATGAATACATTTTACTTTAATTTTACTATAAAATCATATGAAATTTAATTCAAAATCAAATGAAATTTAATGCAAAAATTACATGAAATTTTTCACTTGATCTATTATTAATTTAAGGAGATGTAAAACGGACACTGCACCTGTACTCCTACATGACAACTATCTTTTCATTTTATAGCAAAATTTTCAGTAAAGAAATGCATTAGCTTGCAGTATGCACCATGAAGAATATTCAATTACATTTTTTAATAAATGCATTCATTCAATTTCAAGAATTCTAGATTTCTGGTACAACATTGAAAAATTTTAATAAATAATATTGAAACAAAATTTTCAACAACTAATGAATAAATTTATTCAAAAAAAAGGGGCAGTCGTGTGACTGGCTGAAAGAAGCTATGCTTCCATTATATATATAGAAACTAAAAAGTGTGGCATTTGTGAAAATTATAATAATTTTTTTGCACAGGATTAGTTATTTTTAACTTGATGATCTATTATTAATTTAAGGAGATGTAAAACGGACACTGCACCTGTACTCATAGTTTTCGCAAGAATTTTAGAAAACATACAATATAAAATTTTCATTTCCTATTATAGTTACCATAAACCAATTGAAGCTGCAAATATTCAAGAATGCCAATTATTTTAGATAAATATAATTTTTTAAGCAACTATAATATTATATTTTACAATATTTATTAAATAACTATTCATACAATCTTGTCAGAGTTTCAATATTTTTGAAAATCATTATATTGAGTCAAACTTTCTGAAGTGGGCCACTAAAAATCGAGTAGTTGAATTTAATATAATTTTTCACAGATAATTGAAGGTTTATATGTCAAAATCAATGTCTTAAAATATTTTTGGAAAATTTCAATTTTTGAAATATTTATAAACAAATGAATTTTTTTTCGCTATTTTGATAAAATAGTGATTTCTCAGCAACTATTCGATAAAAATTAATGAAATTTGGTTTACATATGTATTAATACTAATAGAATAATATACTAAAAACTTTTTTTATAAAAACCGAAAATTATTTTTAAAAAAACCATTTTGCAATAAGCTATTGAAAATTTATTCAACTTCTCCTAAGGCTAGGAAATTTTTTCAGGGGGGATTTAATTTTTAAAGCATAAAACTAAAAATACGTGGAAGAAAATTTTAGTGCACTTAATTAGAAAAATAATTATGCATTTTTAAATATTGGAGTATGAGCGCAGGCTGACTGGTTTTTGGCTTGTAAAATGAAAACTACTAAGAGAATTACTATGGTGTCAATAGAAAATTTGTAGAAAATTAAATTATCAAGAAAATGAGAGGTCAAGCGATCTGATCGGTTTATTAGAACCGAAAAAAATTTGGAAAAACGGGAGAATTTTTCGTTTTTTTCAAAAATTTATAACTTTGTTATTTATGAAGATTAAGAGCTGAAATTTGGCATCGAAGTAAATAATTATATCTTTTTTTAACGGTCCGAAGGCAGATACTATCGGATTATTAGTTTCTGCGCATTTGCAATTTTAATTTTTTTACGCTTTTTTTGTCAGGTTGTTATTAATTTTTTAAAATCGTTGTACATACTTTTCCAAAACGGTTTTGAAAACTAGAAATAAAATACTATTGAACATAATTTTAAGTTTTTATTAAAATAGTGTAAAAAATTAAAAAAATTAAACGCTTTACGGCACGCGCCTGTATATTTATATTGCTTCCCGTACATCCCCACTTTTTACTGTCCGTCGCATGCTCGGCCGTTTACATTGATGTTATATAGTGCATATTTCATAATAAAAACTTGGAATAATGTTTAATGGTATTTTATTTCTAGTTTTCAAAACCGTTTTGGAAAAGTATGTACAACGATTTTAAAAAATTAATAACAACCTGACAAAAAAAAGCGTAAAAAAATTAAAATTGCAAATGCGCAGAAACTAATAATCCGATAGTATCTGCCTTCGGACCGTTAAAAGAAGATATAATTATTTACTTCGATGCCAAATTTCAGCTCTTAATCTTCATAAATAACAAAGTTATGAATTTTTGAAAAAAACGAAAAATTCTCCCGTTTTTCCAAATTTTTTCGGTTCTAATAAACCGATCAGATCGCTTGACCTCTCATTTTTTTGATAATTTAATTTTCTACAAATTTTCTATTGACACCATAGTAATTCTCTTAGTAGTTTTCATTTTACAAGCCAAAAACCAGTCAGTCTGCGCTCATACTCCAATATTTAAAAATGCATAATTATTTTTCTAATTAAGTGCACTAAAATTTTCTTCCACGTATTTTTAGTTTTATGCTTTAAAAATCAAATCCCCCCTGAAAAAATTTCCTAGCCTTAGGAGAAGTTGAATAAATTTTCAATAGCTTATTGCAAAATGGTTTTTTTAAAAATAATTTTCGGTTTTTATAAAAAAAGTTTTTAGTATATTATTCTATTAGTATTAATACATATGTAAACCAAATTTCGTTAATTTTTATCGAATAGTTGCTGAGAAATCACTATTTTATCAAAATAACGAAAAAAAATTCATTTGTTTATAAATATTTCAAAAATTGAAATTTCCCAAAAATATTTTAAGACATTGATTTTGACATATAAACCTTCAATTATCTGTGAAAAATTATATTAAATTCAACTACTCGATTTTTAGTGGCCCACTTCAGAAAGTTTGACTCATTAGTAATACAAGTATTTTAATAATAGCATACTTAAGAATTCATCATTATAATAATTTCAACTTATAATAATTTAAGTTATCACCTCTGTCGGCCAGTCCCCCGACTGCCACGTTTTTTTAATCGTTTTTCTTTTTTATAGTCAAAATATTTAATTTATCTATTTTTAATAATCAGAGTTTCATGATTAGCAATTTTCATTCTTGAATATCAAAGCTTCACAACACCGAAAAACAAATTTGAATGAAAGTAATGGAACGATTTTTCATGAAATGTAACGAACAATTATTTGGCATAATCAAAGTTAAAATTGGCCAATTTTTGCAAATGAAAATTTGTGTTGAAGCTCTTGAAATAAGAAATGCGAACATGTAATATTGAATCCTCAATTTTAGATTGGAAAATATTAGAATATCTTGATTAACTATGATTGAAACTGTAATTGATCTTTTAGTAAGGGATAATATCGTAAATAATCCACGGTTGCTAGTATCAATATACATAGTGGTAGCATAGCTTATGTCGGTCAGTCTCACAACTGTCACGTTTTTCATTCGTATTGAAAAATTAGTGTTTCATTAACTGTTTATTTCTTTTATTATAGGTTTGCGATATTGGCAGGTCTTTTCATACAGTGATATACACAACTTCCGAAAATAAATTGCTGCATTCTCTTGTACATCAACTTTATTTAAAAGGGTAATCAAATTTAAGACCTTTCCAATTCAATTCCGAGTACCTGTTCCATATTTTATTACTTTTTTTTCATCACTTATAAAATAGCTTACTATTTTAACAATTAATTACTTGTACGCTGGACGTTTTTTGTAATTCATTATTACATTTTCGATTGGATGCACCATTTGAAACAATTATAAAATTCAATATTCAATTTTATTAGTTAATTAATATCGAGTTAGAAACAATGTATGCCATAGGACCAATGCGTACCAGAGAACCGTTGCATATGTGCTCTCATGATCATATAGTGCGCATGAACAGGTTGTATGCCAGAGCTCGTGAAGACTATTTACGAAATGATAACTTACAAGTTGCAAATTTGGCAGAAAACGAAGGCTGTTCTTCTCAGTTTAGCCCTGGCAACTGTGAGGGTTTTTCGACTCCATCGTCGCATTCAGATGAAACGCTGTGCGTGGTAGAGAGCGACGATAATCCAATGGAGATGGAATGTACTTGCTTTGAATCTGGTGAAATCGACGATGACGATTCCAACTCCTTACAGTCGATGTTTGAAGACGGTGAAAATGTAGAAGCTTTCGAAGCTAGATTAGCCTCAGTCTTTTCTCAGCACAATATGACTCATCAGCAGATAAAAGCTGTTTTGTTAGTTCTTAGAAGTCACAGGTGCTTTTCAAATTTACATGTCGATCCTCGAACTGTTTTGAAAACCCCTCGTGATTCATCGCTGATAAGTAAAATAGCAGGAGGCGAATATCTTCATTTAGGCATTGAGAAAAGTCTTCAAAAAATTCTCGCATTGACTCCTTCTCACATAATCCCCGATGTTCTTGAAATAGATTGCAGTACTGATGAGGCTTCACTGGATAGAGCAAGTAAAATTTTGATGTGGCCTATACAAATTCGTATAGCTAATATTCCAATTTGCTCTCCACAAATTGTTGGTATTTTTAAAGGATCCAAAAAGCCAACGAGTGCTACTGAGATGCTAAATCAATTCGTAGATGATTTATTAACTATTTTGCAAACTGGAATTAAATATAATGGAAAACAAAAATATATACGGTTGAGATGCTTCATTGTCGATGCACCTGCTCGAGCTTTTGTTCTGGGTCATCGAGGTCACAGTTCTAGATCTCCTTGTTCCAAATGTCATGTAATAGGCGAACATATTCGTTCTGGCGTTATGGTATTCACAGGAATTGACCATCGCCCGCGGACACAGGAAGAGTATACTTCAAGAATAGATGTTGACCATCATAAGGAAGTATCAGCACTTGTTGCACTCCCCTTCAATATCGTATCAGATGCAGTATTTGATTATATGCATTTGGTATGTCTTGGTGTCATGGAAAAAATTTTGCAAGGAATAATCGATGGTAGATTTTTACAATCAGCTAAGCTTCAACATAATAATTTGCTTGTGTTAAATGATCGTCTCGAACAAGTAAAGAAATATTGTCCGCGGGATTTCGCTCGGAAACCTGTCAACATTCAAAAACATAGCAAATTCAAAGCTACTGAGCAACGGCAGCTACTACTTTACATCGGACCTGTTGTTCTCAATGGTCTAGTCAATCCTGCTGTTTATAAACACTTTCTTCTCCTTCATACAGCTATTAGAATTTGGGTGAATCCTTTCAACACGACGGAATCTATACTTTTCTCAGAGAAGTACATAAAATTATTCGTCGAAGCAGCTGCTGATGTCTATGGTATAGAATTTCTTTCCTACAATACTCACGCTCTGTTACATCTTCCAGATGATGTGAGATCTTTTGGGGCGCTAGATTCGTTTTCAGCATTTCCATACGAGAACAATATGAGTTATTGTAGAAAATTATGTCGAAAACCCAGTCAACATTTGCAACAGATTTCGAAAAGAACAGCTGAAAATGTTCATACAGCGTACAAGAAATTTGTTGATCCGTCGACGTTAAAATTTATTTGGAGTCATGCAAAGGGTTCTACTCCTTTAATCAATGATTTGAATTATAATCAATTAAAAAAAGTTGTCACAGGGGAAATTCACTTGTCAATATTTAAACAGGATAGTACAGTTATTTTGAGAAATGGATCCATTGGTATAATTAAGAATGTTTTACAAGATACCCAAAGGAATAGTTGTTATCTACTGTTGAAACTTTTTACAAAAGTTGAGGACTTTTTTGATCTTCCGTGCGACTCTTCTGCAATCGATACATTCCTGTGTTCAAAGCCCAGTTCAGAATTACTTACCATTCGTCTAGATGAAGTGGCCGGTAAATGTTTTAGAATGCCGTATTGGCCTGCCGAACTTGCTACGAAAGAGTGCAACTCTGAATATTTCGTTGTTTCTTTAATTGTATCAACGCACTTCGAGGGATAATTATTTAATAATAATTATCTGAAATTTATTAGTCATTTAATGTTAGAGTTTTATTGTATCGCTAGTTTTCATTGCACTTACTTCATCTTATGGCTTTGCTGAAACTAATATTTTTCTTTATTTCTATTATAATCAGATGAGTCAAAAGAAGAGTACGAATTCTGGAGCAGTCACTGTAGAGGCTGCTTCAACATCATTAACAGATAGAATGTCTCAATTAAAGGAATCTCCCATTCTGTGCATTAATCGCGGAGGAACAAAACACAATTATCAGCAGAAGAATGCAAAGAAATTGAAAGCGCATACGTCTGGATCAAACTTGAGCAACAGCGAGTACGCCACAAGGCCTTTACCTTCTCAAAACAGCGAGAAAAATAAAATGTTGCCTGCATACAATAAGAAATTTTCAAATTCGCAATTTTCACTTCAGCGATCTACTACTAGCTGGATTAATAAAGGTAAGATAATGATGCATATATTTCAAGAAAAGATTGCATAAATGTTAATTTAATAAATATATTTTGTAAAAAAATTGAAATAAATATTAAAGACAACACACAATGTAAAAACTTCATTTCTTATTATAACTATTAAATATTGTTTAATAATTTAGACTTATTTCAATGTCTATAAAACAATATATATTAATAACTATTTACAAAAAATCTTTTCTTAGTTTGAATATTTTCTAACATCGTTACATTTTATATTGCAGATGGAGTTAATACAAACAAAATTATAAAAGGTACTTCATCTGAAAAAATAACCGCCCGTGTTCCTCTTCTTTCGCGTAGTATTATGCAAAACCAACGGGTTCATCCTGCAGTCAATGCAAAGAAAATGTTATCAAATACGCAAATACAGCGATCTACTGAGTCCCATAATACAGGTAAAATAATTTTTGATATGTTTATAGATAAATATTTTTTCGGTTGCAACATATATTGTATCATAGATTGAGTAAATTCAATTTATGATATTTTTATAGTAATATTAACGTCAATTATGATTATCTATTTTATCACTATTTTCAGCTCGCTTAACAGAAGATTCGTTGGTGTAGAAACTGTGAATCGGTATAGTATATGTTTCACATATATCGTTTATTAATTACTTTTAAGATAAATAAAATATATTTAATCTTGTAGTTCAATCCGGAAAGAACAAGAGGCTTCGATAGAACTGTTAAGGTATTATTATTATTGTATATACTGTTATTTTGAAATAGTAATACTTTAATGAATATTTTTTCTTTTTTGCCAGCTCCCTGAACGAAAGACTTGAAAAAGTTGAAAACGTTAGTTTGTAAGTTAGCACTTCATATAAACAATTATTCAAAGGTTAGAATTATTGTATTAATAATAACAATGATTTAATTTTTATTTCGCCAGCTCACTGAACGAAAGACTTGAAAATGTTGAAAAAGTAACTTTGTAAGTTAGCAATTTAAATCAACAACTATTTAAAAGAAGAATGATTGTATTAATAATAATAATAATTCAATTTTAGGTCTATTCACAAGATGTGAAGTGAATTAACAAAAGGACAAACTAGTAGAGCGACAACTCGTCCAAAGTACCTACCTTTTCAATCTTGTGCTGATCTCCTAGCGTTTGATAATTTCACAGACGAAGAGTACGACGAAGTTGTAAGCAGTATATTTGTTTATAAAGTTTACTTATTTTCATTTCTAATGAATATATTTTTCAAGGTCGCGTACCTGAGATATTTAGGAGGAGTTACTGCTAAGGATGCAGCTGCGAAATATTTGAAAAATAGTCTCATAGTCAATGAAGATGTACTTCGTAATGTTTCTTGGAATGGAGTTCAATCAAATGAAGATGGTGTTGCTATGAAAAGCACTCGTTTTGCACAAGCTTGCGAAGGTACAAGTATTTTAATAATAGCATACTTAAAAGTTTAACATTATAATAATTTCAACTTATAATAATTTAAGTTATCACTTGTGTCGGCCAGTCCCCGATTGCCACTTATTTTTTTCATTAGTGTTATATGAAAATACAATTTAATATTTGTGAAATTATGTAATTAATTATGAATATTTTAACCAACAGACGCTATGCCCTGCAACAAAGCCACGCTGCAGAAACCCTGTATATATTACTGTATTATTAATTATAACTTTGTAGACTTGAAAATACAGTACAATAAGAAATATTATTAATGAAATATAACACATTCTCTTGAACTTCCAAGTAATTAGTATTTTATTAATTATTTTCTTTCCCAAAACAGATTAACTGCCTACTGGAACAGCGAAAATAAGAGCAGTAGGAGAAAATAAGCAGCAGAAAAAGAAGTAGAAGCAACCAAAAAAAGTGGAAGCATCACAAGAAGTAAAGGCAGCAGAAGAGAAAGTACAAGCTTTCGCATAAAATGCAGCGTTGCTTATTTCCATATGGAAATGATTCATGTTAGAAATTGTGTCAAAATGTTAATAAGTGTTGTAAAACACCACAATGAAGAAATTAATAACAGTAAAAAATAGTCTGTAAAAGTGTATAATTATTATAAACAGTTTATAATAATGATGTATTGCTTGCTCGCTTCGCTCAGGCGCAAACCGCCACACGAGGAAAAAATCACTTTAACGCACTAGTATCAAAATATACTATTAATATCACTTATATTCATTAAAAAGTATAATTTTAACGAAATAATTGTTTCGAACAAATTCTAATATTTATTTTTTATTATTTACAATTAGCAGCAGTTACTTACATTTATATGGTATTACTAACAATTCGAATCACATATAATCATTTAAGATCATTTTTAATCATTTATCATTATTTATAATTATTTATGATCATTTTGCTTGAATTCGAAACATTATAAATTTTTTTGCTTATAAGAAGTAAAAAATTATTGTAATTATCAATCATTATAAATGTATATATAAATGATTAAAACTTTTATTTAGTATCCCAATTTTGGCATTTCAATATAAATGATTATATTTGATTATAAATTATTATAACTATTAAAATGCTGTTGCAATGAAGGCAGTTTGTAATACACTGTAAAAATTTTTTTGTAATTTTTACACACATAAGTGTTACAGATGAAACAAATTTTTTTGTGTTATAATTCACAAATAATATTTGTAAACATTTAAAAATTAATAATTTTACATAGAAAATTTACAAAATTTTTGTGTTTCATCTGTAACACTTATATGTGTAAAAATTACAAAAAAATTTTTACAGTGTAGTTATAATCAATTATAATCAATTGTAATCATTTTTAAACATTTTTCAATAGTTTTTAACAATAAGTCACATTTGTTTTTTCCACTATAGGGATGCGAAAAAATTTGAAATAGTTGCTACGTACATTATATTGTACGTATATTATAATATACAACATAAAATAAGGTAGAAACTCAGAGAAATGCGACTCCGAGTTTCCGGACCAAGAGTCGCACGATGCGCGAAGTGCTGATTCGGCACTTCGTCGCGGGCAACTTACATCGTCGTTTTGGACGACGACGAGCGACAGACCATCGCCGGACGCGTTAGAGTAAAGTAGTAATCAGTCTCTCTCTCACTGTAATTACTCTTATAATAAATAACAGATAACTTCGTATTAATTCTCTTGTAATTATTTTACATCCTCACACTCCCCATAGGAGTGCGTATCAAGAATCCCACGTAAAATTTTGGTGGCAGCGGTGTGGGATACGCAGTGAGGTTTTAGAAAAAAAATAAAATTTTTTTAAGAAATAAACTTAAAGCGCGTTTTTTAGAAAAGAGAGAGAGAGAGGTGATTTGATTAATTGTACAGCGAGCAAATAGATTTTTAGCAAATAGAACAAGAAGAAGGAGGAAGGAAGGAAGGAAGGACATCCGAGAATACTATCCGAAGAAATGAGAGTGTTTATTCTGCTGCTCACTCTATACTGTAACAGGTAGGTAGAAATTAAGTAATACATAAAGTGTCCCAAAGCGTAGTGTAGCACACTAAAAAAAATAATCTTTTAAAATAATCTTTTTAATCGTTAGATAAAAGTGATCAGTGCGTGAATATAATTACGAAAACCAACAGTGTCGACCGGTAATAATAAATATTTAAAAATTATATGTAATTTTGTGGAAAAAAAAATTAAATTCAAACAAGCGAGTGCGTGCAAATAATAAATTTCAATGTCCGGGTTAGTTATTAAATTTTTTTCTTTTTCTTCAATTCAAAAAAAGTCTAATTAATTTCAAAAGCATATTATCAAAAATTATTATAAATATATTAGCTTATTTACGTGATCAAATAATAAATTTTGCAGTAAAGAAGAGAAGTTAAATAGAAGGAGTTAACGTTGGATTATATTAATTTGATAGTTGATGTGTAACGTTAACGTTTACGGCAAGGTTAATTAATTATCAGCGCGCATAAGGAAACGTAAACGCTTCACCTTCTCACGCGTAATTTAAAAAGCAGTAATAAAAATTTTGAGAAAAAAAATTAAATTGTAAAATCTTGTTTATCAAAGATGTCGCTCATCAATTTATTTTCGAAAAAGGACGGAAAAGCGAGACGTAGAGGACGTTCGTTGTCTCCTATTAGAGGTTCGCGTAGTGAAGAAATCTTAGCCGAATTCGGGAACGAAAGGATATCATTTCCGACCATGTCACAGAACACGGTGTATATGCCAATGTACACTCCAAGATATGGTGAAAATTTAACAGTCAATTTGTCAGAGAAAGAAATGAAAGAATTGAATGAAAAATACAAAAGAGCCGCGTCTCAGGGTTTCGAATTACCCAAAGAATCATTAAACATTATGAAAGAAAGAAACATAGTAAGTAACGGCACGCTCCCACGGAATAAAAGGGAAACCGAGACTCAAAAATCGAAATCAGAGGAAAGCCCGAAAACCAACGAAACGTGGTTAACATACGCGAACCAGGGCCCGAACCAGCTAGCTTATCCTTCGATACCACACAATTACGCGAGTTTTCCGCAACAAATTCCACAACCGTGGAGTAATATGATACCAGCTCAAGTTAACCCAAGTTTCCCAATAAACTCACCGATAAATACTAATTACGCATTAAATACGCAACAAATAAATCCTATGTTAAATATGCAAGGCACAAATTTTCAAAATACGCCTTATTTATCGTTACATCAAGCAGTCAGACAAATTCCAACTTTTGACGGCAGCGTAGATAGATTACCGTTATTCTGTTCAGTACTGCGAAGCATAGTAAATAATTTCGGGCCAGGCTGTCAAATTTTCATTATGTACGAGTTAGCGACAAAACTCACGGGAAAAGCGGCGGATATTTTTACGGCGCGGTTGATGCAATACGAGTCGATAGAAGCTCTCATAGCAGACTTACAGGCACAGTATAATAACGTAACAATATTAGAAGAGTTATCTACACAATTAAAAGTGATAACACAGCAGCAAGGCGAGTCGGCAACAGATTTTGGTGCGCGGGCACAAGCTCTATTGAATCGATTATTAACGATTTACGATACAATACCTGCATTAAATGTACAAGATCGATTAGCAAGGAAGCAGTTAATAGAAAGAGACGCCTTACAGTATTATTTGTTCGGATTAATATCGCCCTTAGATATGCAAGTGCGTTGCGAAAAACCTCAGACGTTAAGAAAAGCTATACAACTTGCAGCTGATTTTGAAAATAAACAAAAGACGCGACTTTTTGCACAGATGCAAAACTCCTTTATAAACGGCCTGCAACCCGTAAATTCGATAGCACAAAATACGCAATCGCTGTCATTATGGTCTCAACCGAATATTAATAGCATGATGCAAATGACACAAAATCAACATCAGTTATTAAATACAAATAAAGTGCATGAAGCACAAATAAAAGCAATGCAAGCTACGCCTGTAAAAATAGAAACAGGTACAAGTGCAGTTAAATGTAGCTATTGTGATAAAGAAGGCCATAAAGAAGGCGCGTGCATTAAGAAGAAATATGATAAAATACAATGCGCTTATTGCGATAAGATGGGGCACGCGACGGCAGAGTGTCAAACACTAAGAAATGATGCCGAAAATGGTATTATTCATGCACAAAATAAAAATAATGCGCAAAATGTTAATAATAATAAAAGAAAACAATCAAACGATAACAAAAATTATACGAACGGTCCGCGAAGCAATTATAGCAGAAGTAATTCCAATGATAATAATTATAATAGAAATTTTGATAATAATAATTACAATAGAAATTTTGATAATAATTATGGCAGAAATAATCCTAATAATAATTATAACAACGTGAATGCTAATAGTAATTACAGAAATAATTATAGCAGATTTAACAGTGGGTTCAATAGGAACAAAAACTATGACTCACGCAATAATGAATATAATTATAATGCGCAAGGACCGCCGCGTTATAATAATTATGCACGTAACGATAATAGAAATGATATAGGTTTTAATAGAGGTCGTAGTAGAGACAACAGTCGTGAGAGATATCAATATAACAGGAACGAGAATCAAACACGCGGCCCGGATAGAGAGCGGGATTCAAACGCAAAGATAAAGGAAAATAATCAAAGTGATAAAATGAACGAGCCTTTAAACTCGCAGGATGTCCGCCGCAATCCTCAGGCGCCGGGCAGGAATTAATTAATAATGATCAGAATATATTAAATAATAGTAATAATAAGCATGTAAAAATTAGGCGCACCATAAATATGAAACTCGCGTGCGCAGGGCGTAATCCGCCTATTGTCAAACTGGAAAGTCGGAATTTAAAAGAAAATAGTGCAAGATTTTATGTTGATTCAGGAGCAGATATTTCCGTAATAAAGGCCAAATGTATAAATGAAAATACGAGTATAGATAGGCAGCATATTTTAGAGATTACAGGCGTCATACCAGGAGAAATGTATACGTTAGGAAGAGCAGATATGACTCTTCAAGGACTGCAGTGTGAGGTCCATATTGTCCCAGATAGCTTTCCTGTAAAAACAGATGGGCTACTAGGCTGGGAAACTATTAGTAAGCACAACGGACATATAAATGCCGTACATAAGTGCATTGATTTTATAAAATTATCGATTCCCTTTGAGCGGGTGGAAACAGTGGAAATTCACGCAAGAATGAGACGCGTTATTGCTGCAAAAGTTATAAATAATGATGTAGAAGTAGGCTGGGTGCCACTTCAAAATTTGGGGCCTGGAATATTATTCGGAAATTTTATTACAGAAAATAAAAATGGTAGAGCGTATGCAATATGTATAAATACGAATCATAAAAATATTGAAATTCCGACTCCAGAGGTAGAAATTTTTCCATGCGAGGTTATTAAAGAAGATAATAATTTTTATGCCGGTGAGGACGGCAACCACGAAGGAAACGAAGTTTCCGATTGCAAAAAAGTTAGACGCGCAATGTCGGAGTACGCGCAACAAAATTCAGAGAAAAAAAGTGCTGATGCTGAAATAAAATATGTAGACAGATGCATGGCAAATAAAACTCCATGTGAAATAAAAGAAAGAGTTGAAAAAATAATGAGTATTTTAGACTTGGAAGATTTGAACACAGAAGAAAAAATGCACGTCAGAGAGTTGATATCCGAGAACCCCTTCGTTTTCGGTCTAGACGATGAGTTGCTACCAGCAACAAATATTTTAACACATAAAATAAAAACGACTCATGAAGAGCCAATACGTGTGAAACCATACAGATATCCGATAGCATTAAAAAATATTATGCAGCAAGAAATAGAGAAGTTACTGAAAAAAGATATTATAGAACCATCTATGTCGAGTTATAGTAGCCCAGCATGGATAGTTAACAAGAAACCTGACCCTCAGGGCAGGAAACGCTGGCGTTTGGTGACAGATTTTCACCAACTAAATGAAATCACTGTGGGAAGTTGCTATCCACTGCCGTTAACTTGTGACATCTTAGAAAATTTAGCGTCAGCAAATTATATTACCGCCGTAGACCTTAAAGACGGCTATTATCAGGTGAAAATTGATGCAAAAGACGCACATAAAACTGCGTTTTCAGGGCCATCAGGTACATATCAATATAAACGTATGGCTATGGGGTTATGTGAAGCACCCATGACCTTTAGCAGGGCAATGGCTCTAGCTTTGCAGGGCTTGCAAGGTTCAGAGCTTGAAATTTACTTAGATGACGTGATTATACACGCGGAAAATTTAGAACAGCACGCTCTTCGTTTTAAAAGATTTTTAAAACGCATTGAGAAAGCTAATCTAACTATTGAACCAAAGAAATGTCAATTTTTAAGACGTGAGGCGAAAGTATTAGGACATATAGTAGGAAAAGGGCAAATTAAAACAGACCCTAAAAAGATAAAAGCAGTGCATGATTATCCTATACCTACAAGTAAAAAGAAAGTAAAACAATTTTTAGGCTTTGTTGGTTATTATCGTCGATTTATAAAAGATTTTGCGAGCATAGCAAGACCGTTACATAAATTAAGTTCAAAGAAAGAGAAATTTCTGTGGTTAGAAGAACATCAAATAGCATTTGACACGTTACGTGAGAAGCTATGCGAGGAGCCTGTGTTGGCCGCGCCTAACTTAAGCGAGTCATTTATAGTAACAACAGACGCATCTGATTATGCGATAGGCGCAATATTAAGCCAAGGAAAAATCGGCGAAGATCGACCTTGTGTATATGCCTCACGATGTTTAAAAGGAAGCGAACTTAGGTATACTGTATATGACAAAGAATTGTTGGCAGTAGTTTTTGGAAAGGAACAGTTTAGACCTTATTTATACGGTAAAAAATTCACAGTAGTCACAGATCATGAACCGTTAAAGCATTTCCATACGAGCACAAAGCCTGATTTAAGATTCAACAGATTAAAAGCAGCTTTACGAGGATATACGTTTGATGTAGTATATAGACCAGGAAGGAAAAATAATGCAGCTGATGCATTGTCTAGGAATCCAGTAATTGCAGACGGCGAAGAAAATCCTGAATTACCACGTGCAGAAATGTATCAATTAGCAGATAAGCAAGAAAATCAGGAACCAAACGCAAACGAATGCGGACCGCCAGCAAGAATTTTTATTACACGCGCAATAAATAAAAATGCGAATAAAACTAAAGAAGAAGATTCAAGTTCAGAAAATTCGGAAAATCCTAAAAAGAAAATCTTTATTAAAGAAACAAGTGACGAGTCAGAAATCAATAGTATAACCGGATCTGAAGAAAATTGGAATTATGCAAAAAGAAAGAAAGACCCTTGGAAAAGATCTGCGTACAGAAGGAAAAGGCGAAATAAGAAAGCGTTAAAAACACGTAAAAGTAAAGCAGATAGAAAAAAAAAATTAATTCAAGCTGAAAATATAATAAGTCAAGCACAAGACGACGGTAAGCTCGCATATATGCGAAAAAACACAAACATGCGAGAAGGAATTCTTGCAGCAAGTACACCAGTAGATAAGCCACATGCAGTGTCATCAAGAAAAGAAAAGAATACGTATGAGCCAGCGAGCAAAATATCAAAAAATAAAAGTATACTGAAAAATAATAGAAACAGCTGTGACGTAGAATCGCCATTAGAGACAATAAATATAAAATCAAAAGCTTCTCAACACAAAAGCACCCAAATAGAAAAAGAAAAGGAGACACAGAATGATTCACAACACACTCCGCAAAGTAAAGAAAGTAGCCAAGGAAGTATATTAAATATGATTCCAGAAATAATAACAAAAATGCGTGCTCGATTTTTAGTTGATGTGCAAGAACGAGAGATAAATGGTAGAGAAGGTGTACAAATAAATATATGGGAAGAAACACCAGGAGAAGTAGCAGAAGCACTAAGAAGCAATGTTCCTCAAGAAATAATAAACCAAACAGATTTTAATGAGCGAGAAAAAGTTCGACCTCAAATGCCAAGAGAATACTACAAATTAGTACCAAACATAAGCTTAGAAAAAGATAAAGAGAAAAAATCATTAAGAATAAGTTCTGAAGTCGAAATTATTGACAGTGAAACAGACAAAGGTTCATATTTCGAGGACGAGTTTGAGGTACAAGATACAAATAAAAATCAAGAGAAAGAAATTATAAGCGAGAGTGAAAGCGAGAGAGATAAGCATGACGTCAGTGAATCTGAGTCGCAAGACGAAAGCATGGAGCAGGAAGAGAATGAGAGTGACGTAGAATTAGATAAAAATAATTTAGATGAGACTGAGTCGCAGGACCTTGAAGAAGAAGAAAAAACTGACGAAGAAAATGAGCATATGAATATAATAGAAACAGTACAAAACGATGACGAAAATGGACCAATAAGTTGGAGTAATTCTTTTAATGATGGTGCGGGTGTGTTCGAAGTATATGATGCAAGTGATGAATGCGCACAATACTGGTTAGATTTGATAAGGGATGACAATATACCGAAAGACGGTAATTGTTTTTTTTCACTCAGTAATTAAAGTATGTAATTTAGGAATGTTCGCGAATGAATTAAGAGACATTTTATTAGACGCAATATCATTAGGAGCATGCGGAGATCCGCAAACAGCAGAAGCTATTTTGACGTCACGCACAAGACACGCCGATGTTGATTGTGTATTTATATTTTCTTGTGAATTTAATCAAAACATATGCGTACATTTTATAACAGATTATGATGAAACACTATATTGCCATTTCAAGGCAAATAGTTCAAATAATTTTATTCATCTACATTTAAAAGGAAGGCATTTTACGCCGTACCTTTATACAAGGAAAAATAATATAGTAAAAAGACATCAAAATAATAAAGAAAACGAAGAAAGTACAGCGTCGAGCGAAAACGACAACGAACAACAAGATAATAATATCAACAAGCCAGGTACTCCTATTACACCTACGACAGACTTACTGGCGCAAAGAGAAAAGAGTCAATCACATAAGATAAGTGATGCGCTCGAGCATTGCCTTGTAAAGAATGCAAGGCCGCCGCGCGAGAAACCACCTTGGGCTCCGTTAGATGACGAAGTACCAGAGCCATTTAGTAAATTAAAAATATTAAGAGATCACCCATTTAAATATAAAGAAAATTTAATTTATACGATTTCAACAGATTTTTACTTAAATACAGAAATAATTGAAGCACTTATAGAGCGGCAATATATAAATCCGGAAGAAATGTTAAGCAGAAAATTTGCAGTCGGCGAGGTACATGTATCTAATTACAAAGATAATTTCATATTTTGTGCATTCGTTAAAGCACATATAGACGATAAAGCACTAAAAGCAGATATTAAAAAATGTATTAAAAATTTGAAAAGGATAATTTTGCAATATGAAATTCCTTACGTTAGCGTCGTGAGAGACTTAGCAATGCTCTCAATTAGCGACTGGACATACTTCATAGAAATGTTTAATGAAATATTCGCAAATATGCCATTAGTAGCAGTATTTTACCAAAATAATATTCCAGTACCACCGGTAGAAGATAGATATAGATTACTCAAAGAATATCATGAGGCAGCGATAGGTGGGCACAGAGGAATAAATAAAACGTATAGCAAAATAGCAGCAGATTATTATTGGAGAAACATGAGACCAGACGTGCGACAATTCGTCCTAGGCTGCAAAAATTGCCAAACAAAGAAACTAGTACGTGTTAAAACACGGCTGCCTATGTTGATTACAGACACACCTGCAAAAGCCTTTCAAAAATTATCTATGGATTTTTACGGGCCATTAAAGCAAACGAAGGAAGGATATAGATATGTGCTGACAGTGCAAGACTGGCCAACTAAATATTGTGTCTTAATACCGACGGTGCATGCAGATGCAGAAGAAGTAGCACACGCCCTTACACGGAAAGTGTTGGCATATTTTGGGCCGCCGTCTGATATTGTTACGGATCAAGGCAGGCATTTCGTAAATAATCTACTTGAAGAATTTGCAGAGATATTTAAAATAGAAAAATATTGCACAACTGCGTATCATCCTCAAAGTCAAGGAGGAATCGAACGCATGCATCATACAGTCACAGAATATTTAAAAGCATATATGGAAGAAAAGTCAGATTGGGCCGAATGGCTAGACTTATGCCAGTTAGCATATAACTGTACAAAACACGAAGCTACAGGATACAGCCCTTACGAACTAGTGTTCGGATACAAAGCACGTATGCCATCAAGCTTTCCACCGAAGGAAAAATTACAAACATATGATGAATAGTTAAAAGAAACGGTAGAAAACCTTTCTCAATTACAAACATTAGCGGCAATGAACTTAGTACAGGCCAAGTACAGGTCAAAATTTTACTACGATAAGAAATTAAACACTAAACACTTCCGAGAGGGTGAGAGCGTTTACTTACTAAAACAACCGCAGAAGGGCAAATACGACGCGCAATATGAGGGACCGTACGAAATCATAGAGATAAATGACGCGAAACATAATGTAACAATAAAAAACGCGAGTAAGATAAAAACGGTTCACGTAGACAAAATAAAGCGCGCAACTACAGTAAAAGCACCTCCTTCTTTCACAGACAAAGCAAGTAATTAATTTTTCAATACGGAATGCAACGAAAACTTTTCTTTTTCCGCGGCCTTCGGACGAGGAAAAAGAAAGAACGACATATGATCACTGCTTATTTTACAGAAGATAAATAGAAAATATATAAAAAAAATGAAAATTAATAATAATGGTTGAAATTAAGAAATGAGAATAATAAGATATCCTTGAAGGCGCGACGTTTCAACAAATATTGTATAAGCAAAAAAAAAAAGAATCAAATATCTTTTGAATAAAAGCAAAAATAAATAAGAAAAATAATTAGTAGATAAGATTCAGTTGTAAAGCAAAGCGTCAAAAGAATTGGCCGCAAGAGAAAAAGAAACGTTCTTACTAATAAATAAAAATAATAAATTAGCTAATTGTTTTTGAAGATGATTGTGATAAAAATATTTTTATTATCAACAAAATTGTAAAATTAGCAAAAGTTAGGCAACTCAAATAATAATAACAGCTATAAAAGAAATGCAGGATCTCGCCTAAGATTCCCTATGAGTATCCTTTTACCCCTTCTCACTCCTTACGGAAAATATAAGTCCAATGAATAAAAAAATAAGGTAATAACATGCATGAGTTCAAAGAAAAAGAATAAATAGAATGTACATAAAAATTATAACGAGAAGATAATCTTCTTTATGTTGTAAATAAAGCAACATGACATGCAATAGTTTAATCAAATAAAACATACAAAAAAATTGGGAATAAAAGTTAAGAAAAAAAGCAAAAAAGACTGTTAACTACAGTGAACTATTATATGCATGTGTTATCAACTTCGTGATAAAAGAAGTTGAATACTAATAATAATTATAAATCATTAAGAACTCAGCTAAAGGACTAAGATCTGAAAAAAATATATCACCTTAACAACCGAACATATCCCAAAAAACCATGGGAATCGAACGCAAGTATCCTTTATAAAGTTATTCGAAAAAGAAGTAAAATGAAAATCCAATGAGTTTTTTGAGTTGAATAACATTTGCTTATAAAATTAAAATAAGAACACATAGAAAATACTGGAAGCAGAGTAAAATTTTAGAAAAAAAGGCGATTATCAAGCCAATCGTAGTCGAAACCGTGGCCATATTTTAGTTGACGCAGCGCTTCTTAAACGATAATGTCAACCAAAAAAAAGATAAACAAAAGCGTCAAAGAGAACACATAGAGTTAATAAATAAATTTTTTGTAAGACGCAGCTTTGAGGATACATGATAGAGTATTAATCAGTGATCAATTTAATAAATTAGAAGTATTTTATAAGGAAGGAGGAACCAAAAAATAGATAAATGACGGTTAAACAGTTAGAAATAGAGGGGGGACCCTTTTCTACTAATAAGTTAATTTTTGTTTCAGATAAATCATACAATTATTGAAAAATCATGTACAAATTTTATTATAAAAGTTCGACAAAAAAAAAAGGAGTTCGAATCCACGTTCGAATCCCGCTTCAAACCCACACAAAAACAAGTAGAAGGTTCTTTAAATCACTTTAGAATAAAATTAAATATCATCCGAGGAAGAATGTATTTCGTGATGTGAAAGGCTTCTTATCTTATCAAGAGTGCAACATGATGCGCACGTGTATCTTCAGAAGAAACATCTTTTAACATTAGAAAAAAGATAATGAATTTTGTATTTAAAGTTATATTATTTAATAATTTAAAATTTATTTTAATTTTTGTAAAATTTTGTAAAATATTTTATTATAAATGTCATATATCTTTTGAAAAATAAAGAGAGAGACCATAAATTCATAGTTAAAATGAAAAGTATTTAAAAATAAACAGTAGAATAAATTAGTACGCAAACAACACAACACCAACACAAAACAAATAGAAAAAGCTAGAAATTTTTGTAAGATAGGACGGGCATCGGCTCGTGTAGGTACACAAAAAAGTACCAATTACACTTTAGGGACTTAAGTTTAATAAATTTTTTATTGTATTCATGTGTACGTTCTTGGCTTCGGGGGCCGAAGCCTCGCGGCCTCGGACGTGCTACGTACATTATATTGTACGTATATTATAATATACAACATAAAATAAGGTAGAAACTCAGAGAAATGCGACTCCGAGTTTCCGGACCAAGAGTCGCACGATGCGCGAAGTGCTGATTCGGCACTTCGTCGCGGGCAACTTACATCGTCGTTTTGGACGACGACGAGCGACAGACCATCGCCAGACGCGTTAGAGTAAAGTAGTAATCAGTCTCTCTCTCACTGTAATTACTCTTATAATAAATAACAGATAACTTCGTATTAATTCTCTTGTAATTATTTTACATCCTCACACTCCCCATAGGAGTGCGTATCAAGAATCCCACGTAACATAGTAAATAATTGTAAATAACTGTAGAAAACTGTGAAAAACTGTAAATATCTGTAAAAGGAAATAACGGTAAATAATAGTATATAACTGTAAATAATTATAAACAACAATACAATATTAACCAAACTAAAAATTTTGAAAAAAGTAAATAATAGTCAGTAATAGTAAATAATAGTAAATAATAGCAATTAATAGTAAATAACTGTAAAAAATTGTGAATAACTGTAAATAAGTCTTTTACAGAAATATTATAGCAATAAATAATTTCTAAATTAATTGCAATTTTAGTAAATTTTATTCCTTTCAAAATTTATTTATAGGTTGCGTGCACCTACAAGCAAAAGCACGAAAATTCTGATACGCAGGAATCCCGCATACAAAATGCCCTCATTTTTTATATGCTCGAAATTTGCGTTCAAAATGCTGCCATACCAAAGCGCACAATCCTGGAATGCTCGTGGTGTGCTCACTGCATTTTTTGGGCACGAACGCGTTTTCGTCACATTGACCGTAAATTTACGCCAAAACGACGATGTACGAACGCAACATGCGTGCCGCACGGATATCGTCATTTTTCTGACATCGTGCGTAGGCAATGTTATCGCCCCGATAACAGCACGTGCCAAGCATTATTTGGTCACGCGTGCTCGTCACGCATGCTGCAGTTGTGCCGTCACAGTGCTTGCAACTGGAGGAAATTTAGTAGCCAACATGTGTCTTTTGCACAATGCTGGCATATTGATGGCACGTTTTCTACATCCCCAATAGCATCACGTGCTGAGCAAGTTTTGGTCGCGCGTGCTCGTCACGTGTGCTGTAGTTATACTACCAATGTGTTTGCAACCGTGCTGATATTCAATTGCTAATATATGAATTCAGCATAATGCTGGCACACTGTAAACTTGTCGTGCGGAATAACTTATGAATTGTCACGTGCTCAGCATATGACGGTCAAAAGCCGGGGCAGCTGGACATCATGCGTGCGCCACGTATGCTTTCGATATGCTGTCATTGTGGCAAAGCTTTGCGTTCTGGGTGGGTGGGTGGGCGCCCTACTGAAAAATATATATGAGATCTCATATGAGATCTCACATGCGATCGCATATGAGATTTTGGCATGAGAACTCATATGAGATCTCATGTGAGATCTCATATGAGATCTCATTTATATTTTACATTTTCAACCGATACGAGAACTCATATGAGATCGCATGTGAGATCTCATATGAGATCTCATATATATTTCTTTGTAGGGTTGAAAATAGAAAATATATATGAGATCTCATACGGGATCTCATATGAGATCTGATATGAGATCGCATATGAGATCGCATGTGAAGTCTCATTTGAGATCGCATGTGAGATCTCATATGAGATCTCATATATATTTTTTAGTAGGGTTGAAAATGTAAAATATAAATGAGATCACATATGAGATCTCATATATATTTTTCAGTAGGGCGGGGTTACGATGCGGTCACACCGTGCATTCGGCACAGCGTGCAAGCAATCTATCGGCATTGTGGAAAGCATCATGTATGTAGAATGCCGTCATTATTTGTAAAACCATGCACTAGTTCAAATGAATTATTACGAAATTAAAAATAGCAAATAGAAGTATTTTAATATAATTATTTTCTTATTTATTAATCATAAAAATATACAAAATACAGAGCGCATCAATATACAAAAAATATACATAATAATAATAATGTTTAAAACTATTTTATAAAGTTTTCATAAACTTATAAATTTTTGCTTTTTTTTCTCTAGAAAATACGTTTGAATACAATACCGTTGAATGTACAATCATTAAAAATTAACAATATTTAATTTACTTTTTAAATTTGAAAATAATTTCTGTAAATATTGTGCAGTTATTTATAATTGTTTACAGCTATGCACATTTATTTATGATTATTTAAAGTAGTTTACAAATACTTATATCCATTTAAATTTTATAATTTGTGAAAATTCAATTATTATTTACAAAAATTATTTTCATGGAAAAAATTTTCATATAATACAAAATATTAAAAAATTTTCGTAAAAGTGAATAATAATTAATAATTGTAAATAACTATAAATAATTAATATTTACGTCTTAATTTCGAAAATTTAATAATAATTTACAATTATTCATAGTTATTTACAGTTACCAGGTAAGAGAGAGAGAGAGAGAGAGAGAGAGACGCAGTGTGAGCAGCAAGCGACAAGTATATCGCATAAGATTCTGTCGTTTATCAATAGGATTGACTAGCTAGCACAATCAGAGTTTGTTACGTAAAATTTAACATATTTATGATAGTTGTCAGTAACTCCGCAAATAGTAAAATTTAAAGACTTAGCCAAAAAATAATATTTTATTAAAAGCTAACTTTTTTTTTGTAACGGGCAAAATAACCGTTACAGTCTATATAATTTTATAACTTTTAGATATGTTTTTGTACATAAAATTATCATAAAAACCGCGAGCTTTCGGTCTAAGACTTAATCAGTTTTTAACGATGAGCTATTTTGTTCTATTTTTAAGGATTTTTCTGAAAAATTATTGTTCATATTAACGATTATATTAACGATTATTGTTTATATCAATTATCAATTATTAGATTTAGAAAAATTATTTTTCATATTAACGATTATAACTCTCAAAAGACAATTTTAAGTTCATTATGTCTTCTGAAAGTTGAAATTAAATCCTCTCTCAATTTCAAAAAGAAAATCTGTTAGAAAAGCTCAATTCATTCAAAAGTTATAAGGAAATAAAAATTTTTATAAAAATTAACATGAAATTAAACTTTAATTTTCATTAAAATATTGTTTTTCATTTCTCTATAACTTTTGAACGAATTGAGTTTTCCAAGCACAAATTTTTTTCAATGGAAAGGATTTTATCTCAATTTTTACAAGAATATTTCTTAATTGACTCATAGACTTTCATTGGGTAGTTATATTCTTTGATATAAACAATGATTTTTCGGAATAATCTTAAAAAATCAAATTAAGGAGGTTGTCAAGTACTGGTCGCAGACAAAAGTCTTATTGCTCGAAGTATCAAAAAAGCGTCTGCGCGCATGCGCTATAGTTTCAACTTTTGATTCCGATTGTGCTCACACACGTGGCGCGGTTTATATGTACACGCACACACTAGTCGTCGTTACCCCACCACTACTTTCTGACTGTTTCACGTGCTTAGATTCATACATTTTCTATAGACATTTTCTATTTGTACACTTGGCGGAAAGGATATTTTTCCGAATGTGTACCTCAAATGGCAGCGCCGCATATTTTACCACAGACATAAGAAAACTTCGAATTATGCATTGAGTTTCGCATCATGATTATTTTGTTTTTTCTTATGGGTTATTCATGCAAAATTCAAATGATAACAATTTAAATTTTATTGCTCATATAATTTAAATTCACAATATTAAATTCTATATGATTATTGAACTAAGAAATAAAAAAATAATAATTCGAATCATGAAAAAAGAAAGTAATATTGTTTGTTTACTAAAATTATGTCATTAAGTAATGAGTAACGATGATGCGAAATTTGCTCTATGATTTGGAATTTTCTTATGCCTGTGGTAAAATATGCGATGTTGCCATTTGAGGTTAACATTCGGAAAAATATCCTTTCCGCTAAGTATACATATGTTTGAGTTATAATTTCTCGAAAACGGTACCGCTAGTATTTTTTAAATTGTGATCAATATATTCTTTATGATATTCTAAATTACATATTAGTTTTTGGTTTAAATCTGACACAAAACAAATTCAGAATCATTGAAAACGTCCCTTTTACAGCACGTCAATATAGGGATTACGTGTTAAAAGTTGAAACTTTAGAAGTTTATATCTAAAAAACGGTACCGCTAAAGCTTCTAAAAATTTAATGGCAAGTGCGTAATGTTATTATATGCATGTGATCAAAATTTCAAGGTAATCTGACACAACTCGATATACTTGATAACCCCCTTAAATTGGTCATAATTTTGGAATGATCAAGCGTTATATTCAATGATTTCGGCTTTCTTTATAATTTTATGTTTAAAAACATATCCGAGAGTTACAGCAAAATTTTTAACCGAAAAAAATGACACTCTTTTTGTCAGTAATTTGAATTTTCACTTTGTAGAATTTGCACGTTTTGAATTCTTAAATCGTTTACCACCAAATAAAAATTCACATTAAATAAGTATTAAAATTTAATAATTCTTTGGCAATGTGTTGTATCGCCAGGGTGGTGATTCTCGATGGACAGTAACGGAGTCTGCATGGAAATCTTGCTCATCATCAAAGGATAGAGGATTGTGGTTGTCAATTTCTAAAAAAATAATCAAAATATTTAATAAAGATAATTATAAAATAAATAATTAAAAAATCATTTTTAATTTACCTACATAATCAAATTGATGATCATCCGAATTCGTTGAATCATCCAGTAACGTGTCAGCATCAGTTGTTGATTCCTGTTGCTCTAATAATTGCTGCAAATGATTTTTCCATTGTTGCTCTTCATTCATAACGTTGACGTCATTTTGCTGTTATGGCTGTTGTGTGTCCTCATACAATTTTTCGTTGAAGTCTTGTTCTTCATCTTTTAGCTTTTGCGATTCTTCATCCGGTTCAATGTCATTAGTGCTCTGTCTTCTTCGATGTTGTTATACATTCGGCTCGTAATTATCTTCTTCTTCTTCAACAGGATTGCGACTTCTGCGACGGCGACGTTCTTTTAAACTCTTCAGAGCTTTCGTCATCCCATCTACGAACTTTGGGTGACATTGCTCTTTTAAATTTAAATTATGTTTCATATCCTCTGAAAAAATTTATCATGTACAATTTAGAACATAATAAACAATATATAAAAACCTTTAAATATTGAATTTTACCTTCGCAAGCGTCAGCAAATTTAGTTTTGTTCAAGGCTTGCTTTTTGCTACTTGATTTTCCAAGCCAAGAGATAGATGTTGATATGTCTTCTTCTATATCAAATGCATGTTTAAAATAAGTAGATGCACAGTCAGTGGTATTAAAACCGCCAAGGTAAATGAAATAGCTCATCTAAAATCATAGAAACATCATATTAAAAAAATTAAAAAGTATCATAAACGTTTTTTTTCTTACCAACTCATCAAACATATCTTCGTTACAATTATTAAATTGCAGCAAATCTTGCAAAGTTTTGAAAGGTAAAAATGATGGAATGCTTCTTTGTAAACCTCGTTTCTTATTGCTGATCCGAATTAATAGTTGATTATTTTCACTAGAAACGATAGTTATTTTTTTAGTTTTCGAAACAATCATACAACTTTTGCTTTATATTTATTACAATTTTTGTATACTTACTCAACTTTTTTCTCAATGCGCTCATATCGCTCATCTAAAGATTTCATTTGCCCATTCAAAGATTTCAATTCGCTAAAATAAAAAAAAAACTTTTAAAAAAATCTGATAAGAATAAAATTTTGTATGCAACTATAAAAATGATTATTAAATATAAACTTACGCTAGGACCGCTGCTATATCAACATTTCTATGAATGTTATTTTGAGAACTCTGAAATTGAGTTGTCGTTTTTTTCTCTGAGCAATTTCCGTTAGTAACATCTTTTGATTGTTGTTTTTGATAAATATTATTAGTTATTTGCTTTCTATATTGCATTTTAGTGGCAGTTGTAGGTCCATAGGTTGCACTCTTTTGCATACGTGAAAGATGATTTTGGGAGGAAAGCGGCTGATATTGTGAAACATTCGTTCGGGTTGAAGAATTACTTGATTGAGGTAAATATATATATTTAAATTTATGCGTTGCGTTTTGCGTACTTGGAAGAGTGTTTTTTGAAATGAATGAATTTTTGCTACTCGGTGGCATTACAATAGCTGATCGATGGTATTGAGTTGTTTTAAGCAAGTTCTGATCATTAGTTTGTAAATTATTCTTTTGATTTGGATTGTATCGTGCTGATATATTCTTAATATCGTGCAACATATTTTTTTTTTATACGATTGGATTTAAAGAATTGACACCTTGAAACTTGGGCGGCATAATGTGATGTATCTGAATTTTATAATTTGTGAAATTGCTGGAAACGTCTTTATTAATAAATATTAGATATCATTATAATTCCACAAACTATATAAAAATTAAATCTTCCATTTAAACTTAAAATACTTATGAAAAATATTATTTCATATTATAAAAGATAGCTAATTATTAAAAATCACGGTGAAGTAAGTTCATTGCAATGTTTAAAATTTTTCATTTCAACCCTGTTGAAAATAATGACGTCTTTCCAGTACGTCTTGAAAAAAAGGTGTCTTTGAAGACGTCTTTGGTCGTGTCTTATATTGGAACAAAATAAGACGTCATTTTTTTAATGTTCAGGAAATATAGTAACCAAATTACGTCTTTTTGCTTTCTCATAGAGAAAGCATTGTATCGGTAAAAAAAATTTTTTTCTATTTTTTCATTAATTTGTACATATTTGAACTCAGTGAGTCGAAAAAAGTGGTTTCCAGAAAATGTCTGTATGTATGTGTGTGTGTGTGTGTGTGTGTGTGTGTATGTATGAATTCAGTTAGTAAGCTGTATCTCGAGAACTACTCGATGGATTTGCTTCTAATTTTGCATGGAATTTAGTTTTGTGATTAACTTGCTGGGAAGCTATTGATAATTTGGTTCTTCCACCGTAGTTTTCATTTTAAAGTTTTTTAAAAAAAAAAAAAATTCGATTTTTCGTTTTTTGGTTTTTTTTTGTTTACTACTCGATGAATTTGCTTCAAAATTTGCATGGAATTTATTTCTGATTGCCCGGATAAAATAAATTTTTAAAAACTGATTTTCTTAGCTCAGTTTTAATTTTAGAGCATTTTGAAATTTTTGAAAAAAATGTTTCTATTTATTAAGCCAATAAAATCTTAAAAACTACTCGATGGATTTACTTCAAATTTTCCATACAATTCAATTTTTTGATGAACTGGTGCGGAAGCTATTGGGAATTGGTTTTCTTAGCGCAGTTTTTTTTTTAGAATCATTTTAAGAATTTTTAAAAAATTTCGATTTTTCATTTTTTTGTATTTTACGTAAACTACTCGAAGAATTTGTTCGAAAATTTGTATGGAACTTTATTTCGACTGCCAAAATTATTAAAAATTTTGTAAACTAATTTTCTTAGCGCACTTTTAATTTTAGAGCATTTTTAAAATTTTTTAAAAATTTTTATTTTTAATTTTTTTTATTTTACGAAAACCATTTGATTGATTTGCTCCAAAATTTGTATGCAATTAATTCGCTACTATCTGAAGAAAACAAGCTTTGGAATACTAATTTTCTCAGCGCAGTTTTAATTTTAGAACACTTTGAAAATTTTCAAAAAATTTTTATTTTTCATTTATTTTCTTTTTTGCGTTAACCATACTATAAATTTTCTCCAAAATTTTCATACAATTAATTCGCTATTGTCTGAAAAAAATTAGCTTTTGGAAACTAATTTTCTTAGAGTGGTTACAATTTTAGAGAATTTTAAAGATTTAAAAAAAAATTTTGATTCTTCTTTTCTTATTTTTTTTTATTCTTCGTAAAGTACTCGATAGATTTGTTCTAAAAATTACAGGGAAATTATTTGCGACTGCCAAAAGAAGGGAAATTTTCAAAAATTGATTTTCATAGCGTAGTTTTAATTTTAGAGCATTTTTAAAATTTTTAAAAAGAAATTTTGAAAAGAAAATGTTATTTATTTAACCAGTTAGATCTCGAAAATTACTCTATGGATTTGCTTCAAATTTTGTATACCATCTATGTTTTTGTATAACTAGGCGGGAAGCTATAGAAAATTTGTATTCATAGTGTATTTTTTTTATTATAGAGCCATTTTAAGAATTTGAAAAAATTTTCGATTTTTAATTTTTTTTTTTGTATTTTACGTAAGTTAATTGATGAGTTTGCTTTGAGATTTCCATGGGAATAATTTGCATCTGCCAAAAGAAGGATAACTTTTATAAACCGATCTTTTTAGCGTAGTTTTCTTTTTAGAAAATTTTAAAAATTTTCTTAAAAAATTTTCATATTTCAGTATTTTTCCATTTTACGTAAAGTACTTGATAGAATTACTCTAAAATTTGTATACAAGTTATTTGCTACTGTCTTTATAAACCAAGTTTTAAATAAATAATTTTATTAGCGTAGCTTTTTGATCACTTCTTTTGTTTTCTGAGTTACTCTTGAAAATTTATAATAGTACTACTGAATTTAATTACCGTTACTAAAATTGACTACTTGGATTTACCAAGCTTAGTCGTGATAAAAAGATATCCACAAGATAACAAAAATAATAAATTCGAACCTATGTATAAGGCTAGCTAAAGTCAACAAAATTAAACACTTTAAAAGCTAACATTTAACCCAAACAAAATGTTGAAAAGGCAATCAACTAGCATATATATTCAAAATTTATAAAGTACAAAATGAATAAATATTAATGATGGACAATTTTTTTATATTAAAATCACATTTAAATAAATATAAAAAAATAATGAAACTCAAAGAGCTCTATGAGAAAGCATTCCGCCAAAGCACTTGGCAGCGTTTTTATAAGTAAAATAATTTCAAAGACGTATTTTTCCAATAAATACTCATAGTAAAAGACGTAAATTTTCGAAAAAAAATTTTTTTTTTAAACGAATGACGTCTTGCTTGTTGAAAATAATGACGTCCTTCTAAGACGTCTTTGAAGACGTCTTTGGTCGTGTCTTAGATTGGAACCAAAAAAGACGTCATTCCAATGTTTAGAAAAGTTATTCAACAAATGACGTCTTTTTATTATTTCAAAGACGTATATTTTTAATAAAAATGACGTCTTTTTTTACAAATTTTTATTTAAAAAATACGTCTTTGAAAATGTAAAAAGACGTTATTTGTTAAATAGCTTTTCTAAACATTGGAAACATGACGTCTTTTTTGTTCCAATTTCAGACACAACCAAAGACGTCTTATAAAGACGTAATTTCCTCCGAGTTTATGAAAAAATAACGTCATTTTTCATAAATTATGTCATTGAAAAATGACTTTACATGATAATTATTTTCCATTTAAAGGAAAAAACAAAAACGAGATTAACCTCGTAGTTTCAACTCTTCGAAAAACGAAGAGCATTTGCGATTGAACTGAGAGTGTTCTAGCCTTATATATCTGCGTCTTTGAAATTTGTATAAGGGATCGCAAAACTTGAAAATCGTCACCTAGTGACTTAATGGTAAGTCGAATTGATGGTTGATTGCGTCAATTTAATTTTAACTCACTAGGTGACGATTTTCAAGTTTTGCGATCCCTTATACAAATTTCAAAGACGCAGATGTATAAGGCCAGAACACTCTCAGTTCAATCGCAAATGCTCTTCGTTTTTCGAAGAGTTGAAACTACGAGGTTAACCTCGTTTTTGTTTTTTCCTTTAAATGGAAAATGATTATCATCTTCAAAAGTCATTTTTCAATGACATAATTCATGAAAAATGACGTTATTTTTTCATAAATTCGGAGAAAATTACGTCTTTGAAGAACGTCTTTGGCTGTGTCTGAAATCGGAACAAAAAATACGTCATGTTTCCAATATTTAGAAAAGCTATTTAACAAATAACGTCTTTGAAATAATAAAAAGACGTCATTTGTTGAATAACTTTTCTAAACATTGGAAAAATGACGTCTTTTTTGGTTCCAATCTAAGACACGACCAAAGACGTCTTCAAAGACGTCTTTCAAAGATGTCTTTCAAAGACGTCTTAGAAAGACGTCATTATTTTCAACAGGGAAGACGTCATTCGTTTTAAAAAAAAGAATTTTTTTTTGAAAATTTACGTCTTTTACTATGAGTATTTATTGGAAAAATACGTCTTTGAAATCATTTTACTTATAAAAGAGACGTAATTTGGTTACTATATTTTCGGAACATTGAAAAAATGACGTCTTATTTTGTTCCAATCTAAGACACGACCAAAGACGTCTTCAAAGACATCTTTCAAAGACGTACTGGAAAGACAACAGGGAAAGTACATTAATTTTTCTATTAATGGTTGTTATATTCAATTTACATAAAATATAAAATCTTGTTTCACAAAATATATTAATTTTTCAATTAGATTTATTTGTGCATTAATTACCAATATACATTTTTATATCAATGATGTATGATCATATTATTGATGTTATATTATTATTTTAGGTACAAATTATTACTAATTTAACATGATTTTTAAAATACATTTATTTTCGTAAAATTTGTTATATTTTATTAAACTTCAAATATCTATGTATTTATTGAAAGTATTAATAAATTAATGAAATATGAATTAGCATGTAATTATACGTAATATATAACTAATTTCATTACAAAGTATATTAATTTTTATGCAATTGTTTATTATATTTGATCAACAGATAATTAAATATGCGGTACTTGTACACTATTTTTTTTCTTTAATATTTATTCTTTATGACATTTTTAACGTTGTAAATAGTACAATATTTCGTAAAAATATTCTAAAAATCTAATGTGAACATTAAATTTGCCCTACATTTCACAGCTTATAAATCAATATACCATATTTATCCTAAACAAATCGGTAAAAATAATATTAAAAAGAAAACATTCATTTGTTATCTGGTTCTGTTTCGATAACTAAAGGTGAAAGTTTATAAAATTTTATAAACGATTGTATCGTTTTAAAACTGTCTTTGATATTGTTAACAAAAAATTTTTCTTTGCATTATTTGTATATTGTAAAATGTAAGACAAATTTCATATTTGAAGCAGCTCTTTCTTTTTTAAATATTTATAAAAATCACGTGATTAGCTGCTTGAAACATATTGAATTTGCTTGTACTTGTTAGAAGTAAGCGCTTCGTATTCTATCAAAATTCAGTATTCAAATATTTTTAGTAGATTTAAAAGAATGTCTAATTTTTATAACATTTTCAACACGTAAATTTATTTATTTTTTTCAAAAAATAATAACAGCTGTAACTTTTATGATATTTTCTCCGACAGAGATATATTTTATTGTACTGTTTTAAGAAAATTACAAAAAAATGAAAATTTTATTCATTGTGCTGACGAAAGTCGACAATCTTTTTATTTCTGGCTGCAGTTGCTAATTTTTGCCAAAAATGAATTTTTTAATAAAAAAAGACAGAAAGATTTAATTGTCTGTTAAAATATAAATAAAAATGATTTTATGATAACTTTAAACTGATTATATACATAACTAACTGTAGTTATTGAAACTCATTTATTTACATGACATAAAAACAAGATTTTAACCACAATGTAATGTCGATCAATGCAATATTTTGTAGGAATATTTTGCCAATATGACATTCTAAAACACTTGCCTTGAACTGCATCCCAATCAACTATAATATTTTCTGAAGATAGTGATGAACAAAGAAATACGCCCACATGTGAAGAAGATGTAGAAGATTGAAAAAAATCACCAACTTCATTGAATATTCGAACCACAAAACTGAATTTATTGTCTCTAAATTTAATTATATTTTGAACAATAGCAGTAGTAGAGTCTTCAAGAATTAAAGTATTATCCGATTGATTTAATAATATAAAAAATGTTCCATACTCAAATTTAGAAAACTGACGATAACCCATAAAATCGAAAGTTCTTGGAATCCTAGGTCCTGAAGAATTTTCTCCAGTTATTTTGATTTTTCTATCAATGCTTTTTATATAAAAATCATTTGTTTCTGCTTCTCGCCTAGCAATTTGTTGTAAATGTTGATGAGATTTTCTGCACATTTTTCGAAAATAAGTCATATTATTCTCATAAGGAAAAGCCGAATAAGAATCTAAGGGTCCAAACAAGCGAACATCATCTACGAAATGCAACAAACCATGAATATTATATGATAAAAATGTTACTCCGTAAATTTCTTCAGCCCTTTCAACAAATATTTTTATAGATTCATCAGCAATAAAAATATTTTCTTTACTGTTACGAGGATTCTTCAATATTCTCAGTGCTGTATGAAGTAAAATAAAATGGAAATATACTGCAGGATTAACTAAGCCGTAAAATAAAGCAGGTCCTGTATATAGGAGAATTTGTCTCAACTCTGTAGCTTTAAATGAACCATGTTTTTGAGCATTTACAGGTTTTCCGGCAAAATCTCTTGGGCAAAAGTGTTTGATTTGATCTAATCTATCAGACAATATTTTAATGTATGGAAGAGAAAGTTTAGTTGATTTAGTATATTTACCATCAACTATCGCTTGAAATATTTTTTCCATTACACCTAAACATACAAGATGCATGTAATCAAATACTGTTTGAGAAACAAAATCAATGGGCAGGCGACCGATCGGACATTCTCCTTCTTTATGATGTTCTTTTTTGGTGATTTATACCTCGAAAAATCATAGTCCCAGGGCCAAGATATTCACCAGTTACCCAACATTTTGAACATGGAACTCGAGAATTGTGTCCGGCATGTCCTAATGAAGGCCCTAGCAGGTGCATCTGCAATGAAGCAACGTAATTGGAAACGTCTTTTTACTCCAAGAAATTCTATTTCACTACTTTCTAATGCTATTACTTCATCAACGAATGGTTTTATAACATCTGAAGCTTGAGAAGGTTTTGAAGAACCTTTATAGATGCCAACAATTTCTGGTTTACTGTCAGGAATATTGGAAACTCTAATCTGTACTGACCACATAATTATTTTGCAATCTTTATCTAATGAAGCTTCATCTGTGCTAAAATCAACTTGTAAAATTTCAGGAATTAATTCTAATGATGCAAATTGAAGAATTTTAATCAAAGCTTTTTCGAAACCTAAATGAAGGTACTTACCTTCAGATAATTGAACTATCGGATAAGAATACGATGGAGATTTCAAAATTGTTCTAGGATCAATAGGAATCTTCGAAAAACAAGAATGCGTACGAATTACACGTAAAACAGCCTTAGATTGTACATTATTCATGTTTGTACATTTGAAAGTTGCTGCAAGACGAGATTCAAAATCGTTTACGGTATCTGCCTCTTCATCATTGCTTGAAATGTTTGATAGTACATCAAGAGAACAATGTGAATGATTATCGGACATATCATGGTTCGATTTAACAAACTCATCTTGCTCTTCTACACTTTTATTAATATTAGTCTATTGGAGAAATACTTTTATGCGAATTATTAACTATTACATCTTTATCTTTGGCTATTTGAGCATTTTGACGAATGGAATTGAATGCATTAGATTTTAATTGTAATGCTTCTTTACGTACAGCAAAAATAAGACGTTTCATATATCTTTGATATCCAAGGGAACATTAGGTTTAAAGGTTTGCGTGTGCGATTTTTTTCTAATTTATACATTATAAAATAAAATAAAAATTAATACACTGAGAGAAAATTCATGCTAATAGAGCATGCGAACTGCCATCTATGCGAGCATATAAAACATTGATACAAATATGACAGGCCGTGAGAAGCTCTATTAGTATTGGATTACCTTATACTAAAAAAGATGGTATGGAGAGTAACTAAAGCATGAACGGCATTCACTGATGACTCGCGTGGTATACTTCGATGACTCCCCACTCTCATATCCTTTGTTTGCTTGAGTCGCCTCCTCTTTTGGGTGGCGACGCGAGCAAACACGGCTGATCTATACCCAAAATTATGTTGCAAATTTCTTTAACGTATTTTCGTAGCGTGAATCTTTTATTTCTTTTCTTTTTTTATGAAGGGAGATACGTTATAAATATAACCTGTTAAACTTTTTAACTTTAAATAATTAATTTTTGACTTAAAATTTAATTATTTTAAACCGCTGGGGGGCAGATGAGCATGTACGATTTTACGCCAGAGATATTTCGGAGTAGCGTTGGTCTAGTGCGTAACGTTCACGCTTTTCCTTTTGAGTACGCGAGTTCAACTCTCGACTAGGGTCACTTTTTTTTTAATTTTTTTTTTATTGTTTTAATATTTTTAATTCCTTTTTATATTTATTTTTTTTTAGATTTTGTATTTTTTTAATAATTTTAAAATTTAATTTTTCACAAGTACGCTTGTTTTTTTCAATGAAAATTTTTTAAAAATAAATTATTCTTTATAGGTAGTAATTACAAATATTGATAAATAAATAATAGTGATGTTTATTTTATAATAGTGATGTTTATTTTATAATAGTGATGTTTATTTTATAATAGTGATGTTTATTTTATAATAGTGATGTTTATTTTATAATAGTATAGTTTAATTTATTTATAATTTAGTTTATAAAATTTACAATGAATTACAATAAATAAATAAAACTAAGTTATTATTATTTATTTTTTTTTTTTTTTTTTTTTTTTTAACGTCGCTATATTTATGCTATGCTAATCAGCGACGGAGCTCGTAAGTGTGTTTGTGAACAAAGCACATGTAACGTACAGTGGTGCTTGTATCAATCGGCCGAGAGCGGGATTCGAACTCGGAACCTCGAGATTACGAATCCAACGCTCTACCGAATGAGCCACAGACCGACTCAAGTATTTATGTTATAATATATATTGTATATTGAAATATGTTTATAAAGACAAAATTGAACTATAGTATTGTAAATATCACTATTATTTATTTATTAATATTTTAAATTATTTTCTATATGAAATAATTTATTTAAAAATATTAATAAAAAAACGAGCATATTCTAAGTAACTTGTGAAAAAATAGATTTTAAAATTAATAAAAAAATAGAAAATATAAAAAATATAAATAAAAAAAAGCAATAAAAACTATTGAAATAATAAAAAAAAAATTAAAAAAAAAGACCCTAGCTGAGAGTTGAACTCGCGTACTCAAAAGGAAAAGCGTGAACGTTACGCACTAGACCAACGTTACTTCAAAATATCTCTGGCGTAAAATCGTACATGCTCATCTGCCCCCCAGGGGGCTTATTCAGTAATATCGTAACGTCTAACGGCAAGCTTAACGCCGACGCGCGCATGCGCAGTAATCATTTTTCAGCAAATACTATCGAATATCGCGAACGTTATCAGAGATCATGTTGACGTAACGACGAAAATGTTCTAAACTGAAGCGCTAAGTCGATTTTATCGACAAATTTTACAACCAATTTGAAGCTCGGTTGTAAATCGTACGTTAAATTGTAAAACGTTATATTATGCATAACATATGTATATGCATTGACAGAAAAGATTTCTAGAAACAAAAGAATTACTCCGACTTGATTTGATCATTCAAATAGAATAATAATTTCTTAGATGTAGGTAACTAGATGTTTGAATTAATTTCTTGCTTCACAGATTTTAAGTTATATCTAAGAGAATCGAGATATCTTTTCTGTCAGTGTATGTATATACCTATATATATATATATATATATATATATATATATATATATATATATATATATATATATATATATATATATATATATATATATATATATATATATATAAAGGGAACATTATTTTATTATTATTTACATTAGTAATCATAAAAATTATTTGTAATCATACATGGTTAAATGGTAAATTGTGTATAATTTAAAATTCAATTGGATCTGCAGGTTTTAAAGTGACTTATATGTACTTTAATAAAAACGAACAGAAAAAAATAATATAAATATTGTTTTAAATAAACTTATCTTATCACCAATAAAAAACGTTTTTCAATAAAATTATATATTAATCTAAATTTGCATTTTATATTCTATAGCATCAACTACAGTTTCTCGATTGAATTGTTAAGTTTGCTGCTGAACTTAAAAATATTAGTTTTTAAAATTTCGTCTTTAAAAATAAAAATGTTGGCATGGATAATGTTGAGTTAGAAGAATATATAATAGAAACATGAATACAGATATATTTCTAATATGAATGTTACGTGTTGTGTGTTTTAAGGCAAATGTTGTTAAAATTCCTTTTTTTCTGTATTGGGATTTAAAATGAGTGGATCATGATATTTTTTCTAATTATTATTTTGGATATATAATTATTAGCATATAAAATTAAGAGGATATCGTAGTTCTGCTCCTCCTAATAATATTTTTATTCAAAGTTCATGAGTAAACAGTGCGTCAAATCAAATTCTTTCACTTCAGTAAGAAAATTCGTAAGATCAATCCTTAGCGCGGACAAGTCAAGAAATTTATCAAAATAATATACATAAAAAGTTATAAACAAACTTTCGATATATACTATTTTGAGGTTAGGTTCATCGAGCTTGATATCTAATTTTCATTCAAAGTTCATGAAAAAATATGAAGCTAAATTGAATTTTTAATTTAACAAAAATTATTGTATTAATATAGTTTTAGCGCGGACAAGTCATTATATTTGTCCAAATAGTGAATTTAAAGAGATATCAGTAAGATAAAAAAAGCAAAACTCGATTCCAACAACTACGACATCCCGTTAAATAAGTTATAAAATATTACTTAAGTTTTCATAATACAAGATTTAATATAAATCTACAAAAAAAACTAGTAAAATTATAATTTATTTGCGTATAAATATGTCAAAAACTTAAACAATTTTTTTGTAATCATGTTTATTTTGATGTAATAATTGTTTGAAATTCTTTTAATTTTGAATATTTATTTTGTAAATGTCTGTTGTAAAAGATTTAATAATAAGCTAAAACATTTTTTCATATGTGTTTATTGATTACTTGAAAAAGTAGAGTCCTTAACGCTTTTCGACGTCGAAACGTTAAGTCAATCGTTATCGTTAAAAAGTTAGTGAATAACCCCCCAGCGGTTTAAAATAATTAAATTTTAAGTTAAAAATTAATTATTTAAAGTTAAAAAATTTAACAGGTTATATTTATAACGTATCTCCCTTCATAAAAAAAGAAAAGAAAAGAAATAAAAGATTCACGCTACGAAAATACGTTAACGAAATTTGCAACATGATTTTGGATATAGACCAGCCGTGTTTGCTCGCGTCGCCACCCAAAAGAGGAGGCGACTTGAGCAATAGAAGAATGCCATAGTTAGCAGTAAAGAAAGAATAGTGGACAAGCCACGTTTACTTCCTTCACGTCCCATGAGAGGATACAGCGCTAGCTATCGAAGGATATTAGAGTGGGGAGCTACTAAAGCATGTAAACAAACAGTTTTTGGATAGCACAAACCTCGTAAGAGTAGATGGCGCTGTTATTAAAGCATAGGATATTACTTACTAACTTTGGATACGTAGACTACATGCTCTATTGGCATGAATTTTCTCTCAGTGTAGTCTTCAATAAAAAAGAAATTGAAACTGAATATAATAATATTAAAAATAATTATAATAAAAATAAAAGATTACTTTTATATTGATATTAATCATGGTATAGGAAAAACTAATTCAAGTCACTATTTTATGATTGAATTTTTTATCTCAATAATGGAAATATTATATTTATTTAATGAGAATTATATTATATTGATGCTTTTCAATAAATCTTATAAATTGTTTGATAATATCATATTAAATATTATTTAATCTTACGTTGAAATTAACTCTCTGCGACAGCATCATAAACGATTGTTAGATAATAGTTTATTTTCATTTTTAATTATTTTTCTTGTAAGTGATGGAAAGCGAAGCGTTACAAAACTGTTACTCATAGCATGTTGTAATAAAATATTTCATAGAGGATTCAATTGCATTAATGGCAAATTTAACAAATAACATGTCTTGTGATTTTGACTTTATATTCTATTTACGATGTCGAAAATTGAAGTATTCGCCTTTTTTATACACAACAATCGATTTAAATTTTATTCAAGTTTAATTAAATTAAAATTATATTTTATTAATTCTCTTAGGTACACGCATAATCTTTTTAATATTACTTCATGTTTATTTGTTTTTAATTGTTACCATACAGTTGGAATTTAAAAAAAATATTGCAATCAAACTTTAAATGAGTGGTTATTTATAATTGGGATGTATAATTTGTTGTAACTGAACTAAATATATTCATACACAAACTTTTTTATATCAAATTTACCATCTTACACTGAAAAAGAAATTTATTTGTTTTCAATAAATTTATGTATTTGAAAGCAAATTAATTTAAATAGAAAAATTTGTATTCTATTTTAATAATTTTTTTTGATTCAAGAAATCTTTTCTTAAAAAAAATAAAAAAATTGTATATTCTATTATTTATTTGATTTAAATAAATATTTAAAATAAATAATTATTTGAAACTCACAAAACCAAAAGGTTGCATTTCTGTCATTTTAAGAAGAATACATATTTTTTGTAATGAAAAATTAAAAAAAAATGGATTTTATCACTATAAAACATTGCATATTATATGAATTTATAAATTATTAAACTTTTTAGCTATATGTATGTTTTTTAAGGTAAATCGATGATGTTTTAAATAATAATTTAATTCTATTGCGGGCGTTCCAAAGCGTACTAATTTTTCTCATTGTCTTTCTTTATTTTCTATATTTCATCCTCAGTTCAGGTATACACTTTTTATAGTTTACTACGCATCTATAGACCATAAACAGTGTATACCTGAACTCAGGAAATATAGAAAATAAAGAAAGTAAGTGACAAAAATCATAAGAGCATACTTAAAAAAAAGTTTAAGGTTAAATAGAATGAAAAAAATACATTTTTTACTTTACAACTATAAATTTTTGGTGGAAACTGAATAGAATACTTTTTGTTGAAAATAACATTTACAATATACTTAAATTTTCACGAATTACAACATGTATATTTTTTAGTTCATTTAGTTGGTGAAAAAATGCAATTCGATAAATCAAAAAGTATACCCAAACTAAATTTATTTCTTGACGACTCACATTTTGTTTTCTTTTATTACAAATAAATTTTCCAAAGCCCAAGTGGAAAAAATTAAGAAAATTTTTTAGAATTTTTCCCACTAGGGCTTTGGAAAATTTTTTAGATGGTTAAAATATTGAAAAAAATACTCATATTTAACCATGTCATAAGATTTATGAATTTTTTTTCATAAAAAATATTGAATTTCGGAATAAATAAATAAGAACATTTTCGAGAAAAAGAATTATAAAGTTATGATTAAGTTCAAAATGGTTATTTGATTAGACTTTTTTGCAAATTATAAATTTTAAGAAATTTTCTTCGTTAGTGCCAAAGTTTATTCGTTCTTTACGAAAAAACTATAAAATTAAGATGTTAAACAGCAAATAAACCTGGTTAGTTTTTGGGTATATTAAATAGTATGTTTCCACCAATAAGTCAAGTTAAAAAATTTACATATTTTCATTTTCGAAATTTCGTAATTTATTTAACAAAAAATTTGATAAAATTTAAAGGATTAAAATAAACTTTATTTGATACGGTCGAATTTTTTGATGGTAAATTAGCTTTGTTAACTTTTCCAGTACGATATAAAAAATCTCATAGTGGAAAATATATTTAAAAGTATTTTAAAAGAAGTTTATTTATTTCAAATTATTTTTTTTTTCAATAATTTTTCGTGAAATTATGAAACTTTAAAGTTAGTGATATAAGTTATAAAGCCGCTCTTTATAGATATTTCAAATAATCCTTTTATGTTTTTCATCATGCTAAAAATTAATTAATAAACAAAGTATGTAAACTTTGCAAAATAAGCTTCGATTATTAGTTTTTAAGTTATTAGTTTATAACAAAAAAATAATAAATATGATTTAAAATTTAATTACTTAATTAATTATAAGTACTTAACTAAGCTTTGATTTTCCATTTATTTATTTAATTATTTTTCTTCACGGGGCAAGCCCCATAAGTACCTGAATTTCACACATTAAATATACGTATAAGACAACACAGAAAAATTTTTTTACGATTATGTTTTTTTGTAATAATTTGTAATGCTTGAAAATTTGAAATGTAGTAAAAGTTTTAATGCAATAAAAATATAACAGAAGATTAATATTTTATTCAAAAATATATCACAATTTTATGTATAACACATACATTTTAACCATTTTAATATATATTAAAAAATAATTCGTAACAAATAATTTTTTCTACAAATTACAATAGTTTCATATAGACATTATAACCACGAAGCAAATCTATTATTAAAAAATTTAACTTTATCAAATAAAGTTTATTTTTAAGTCAATTATTTAGCATGATAATTTTTTAACGCGATCTTCTCATTTGATTAAATGCTATCTTTTGTTTTTATGGAAACATTAATTCGATTAAAATAAACAATTATAAGCAAAAATTAATTTAAAGTACTTACCTTATTAGAAGATATTTTCCGAAGAAGATGTGTAATGTTATAAACAATTGATTCTTGTGCCAATGAAACAAAATGTTGAACAGCGTGGATGTAACGTAAAAGCGATGTGGACTCGAAGAAGTACAAAATATGTATGCATGTTGATATTTTTGAAAATGAACTTAAAATCTACATTAAAAAATCTTAACCATATACCCTTTTTTTGTTAAGGGAATTTCCAAAAGCAGAAAAATAATGCGTCCACTAGATGTTTTGTTACCCGACTAATCCTCGACGATTTTACGCGTGGACAAAATTTTATGATCTTTGCACTATGCTCATGTTTTCTATGAATCTAAATACTACTCGAACATAACAATAAACCAATTGTAACCCAACATTCAAGTTACTGCTGTATGTGTGCTTATATATACATACATACATACGTGTATATATATATATATATATATATATATATATATATATATATATATATGTATATGTATACGGAGAAAAATTCTATCATAATTATGAATTCCATAAAAATAATTACTATTTTAGATAGTAACCGTGGGACATACTTTATTTGTATAAAATTAATATTTTAAATAGTAAAAATAGTAAAAATTTAGAATTTTTACTATATATATAGCAATTTTCAATATTTAAAATTATGATTTCTATAAAAATAAAGTTCTAACTATGTCGAATAGTAATTTTCACGACAGAATTTTCCACTGTGTGTATATATATATATATATATGTGTGTGTGTATGTGCATTTTTTTCTATTGCATATTGATCATATAAAGAAGTTGGAAAAGTACCAAAAATGCGATTTTGCTAAGCTTGAGAGCTTTGATTTCTGACAAATTTCTTTTGGTTTGGAACTATTAAAATACTTTGCAACCTGAAATAGAAAATCATTTATAACTTACAACATATTCATATAATCTTAATTTTAATACCCTCATAATAAAGTTTGACTAACGAAAATTGGCTAACTTCTACTTAATTTAGACCAAAATACTGTTTATTTTATTCAAATTTATTTGACTTAGCTGTCAAACTCGTACATTCGAGAATAAAAATTGTAAATCCTGAAATTTCTACTTTTGCAAATAGATTTATTAAAATAATTTGAAAATTTTAGATTAAGTTTGAATAAGTAAAGCCATTTGAATTTATTAAATTATTGAATCTTTATCTATGATTTCAAACTAAACATTGGTTCAAAAATCTTAATTATTTTGAAATTTGATTAGAAGTAATAAAAATTAAAATATTGTTTCAACAAACAATAAATTAATCAATTATAGTTGAGTGTTTATTTAACATAATAATATTTTATTTATTCTCATTATGTTCGATGATTTTGGATTTAAATGAAAAAGATATATTAGATGTATTTTTTTAAAAATAATAAATACTAGCAAAAAATACCTCGCTCCTATCGTCGCTCGGTTGAATTTTGAAATTAGCCAATTTTAAAATAAAAAAGAATTGACGCAACTTATGAATTGTGATATTGTAGTTTTGTACTAAATTAAATTTTTCTATTTTTATAAAAAAGAATAATTAAAGTTACAATGTGCATAAAAATTGTTTAAATACAAATTATATCTTGATGAATTAAGAATTTGTTCTACTAAATTGCATTTGAATAAATGAAAAAATATAATAGGAATTTTTTCTCACGTGTTTCAATCACGAACCATGAAATAATCGAAAACAGTATTTGACGTTTACTAGAACTAACAACTGCACGGAGAAAAGGAAGTATTGTTAAAATAGGTTCTAAATCAAGTATATCTAATTTATGTATTAAAGTACTTGAAAAAAGAGTGACAATATAATTTCAATTAGTACTATAGCTTGAATTTTAGGGACCAATGTTGGTACTATTATATTATGAAGTAAGAGCATAAATTTGCGATGCTTACTGCCTTTTTTTTAGTATTGACTGATCTTTCACCTACTCGATTCAAGGGCAATATTTCGCAGAAAATGCAATTATTAACCTCTTTTCGTGCGGCTTTTCCTGTTACTAAAATATAAAATTATTAAATATAGAATTATTTATATAATATATAACTCTTTGAAATTACTAACAATTAATATTTAAATTCGTGATATTTAAGGATTAAAACGATACATGTTTATCTTCCATATTCCGTTTTAAAATAGTTACTTTTGAGTTTTAAATTAATGATTAGAAATTTAAAATTGATATTATATTATATGATTTACATTATATTTATCAACTGTTGAAAATCGTTACACAATTTATGGAGTTTTACGTTAACAGGTATTAATTATATTGAAATTTTTCGCTCCTAACGTCGCTTAGTTGAATTTTCTTTTATTATATTATTATGTATAAATGACTAATTTTAAGTAAATAAGAATTAATTAATTGAATTTTGAGTACTGAATAAAATTGAAAATAATTTGATGAAACATAATATAAAAATATATGTACACATGTGCTTAAAGTAAAAAAGCGTATAATTTATTTCAAGTGACTATTTCTCACTCTACTGCCATTAGAAAAACAAAGATAGTACGATATTTGATGTAAATAAACTGAGAAGTGGGCACTGAGTTACAACTATAATTTCCAGACCTCAATATATGACCATGAATTTTAATTAAGAAATTAATTTATAAGTGAAACATGTTTAAAAGAAATTCGTGTTGATTTCTAATAAAAATATCTTCACAAATGTATTTTATATATATATATGAAATACGAAATTTAAATAGAAAAAATCATAAGATTAAAATACAACATTTTAGTTAATTTTAAATTCGAATATTTCGGGATGAAAAAATAACTATTTGCAGTTACTTAACAATCCTTTTTGCATCTAATATAAAAATTTAATGAGATACAAATATTACAAAGTGTATGTATCACAAGTAAGGTTTGCATTTCATAAATATTATAATTTTTAGAAAATTCTTGATATTAATAGATTATTAATTTGGAAAATTTAATATTTTTCTATTAATGACAAGTAACTTTTCAAAAATAGTTAAAATAATACTGTAAATGTCAATCAACATTTTCATCAAAATAAATTTCAACGCTATAATTATTAAAATAAACATTTTTATTTAACTACAATCTACTGTAATAATTATTTTTTTAATATATATATATATTAAAAAAATAATAATTTTATTTGATGAACAGTTATATAAATATTATATATTTATAATTGTATAACTAAATTTATTAAGAGGAGGTCACGTATCTCTGTCCTTTTCTAATAAAAAAATTGAGTTTTTTACACGAACTAACAACTTTAGCAAAAAATGAAGAGAAAGCCGCATCTCGTAATAAAAAAGCAATATTTTCTTTGATAAGAAAGAATTAATTTTATTGCTTCGTTTTGAAGAAAACCTTGAAAAACTTAAATCATAGAGGTTAGGGTGAAAAATTTGGTTGTAATTAAATATGAATTGTTAAATTCATATTTAAATAAAAATAATTAAATTTGAATTGTATTCAGTTATCATTCAGAGGATGAGGTATTTAAATTAGTTTTCATGAAAATATATTATTTAAAAAGTTACACAATTTTTCATAAATAACATACATTTAACCTTAATTACATTTTCATTTGTACACATGTTTATATTTAAATGAATTGTGATTTATATAAAAATTGTTAGCAATTCATTTCATTGAAGCAATAATATTTTTAATAAGAGAAACATTAATTTTTAAAAAATATCAAATTACCTCATTTGAAAAATTATAATTACATGATATAAAAATATTTTTTTTAATATCGTTTGAACATAAATTTTATGAAATACAATTTTAAAAAATTATTTATTAGATATTAAATTTTTTTAATAGTCAATTATAAAGATAGGACAATATATAAAATATGAATAAATGTTTCTGATTATGTCTATAATTATGCATTTATATGTATGAACTGTCTAGATAGAAGTTAAATTCCCCCTAAAAAAGTAAATATTTCAAAAGAAAATTTACTTATTATTTGCGAAACATTTATTATGAATGCGGAAAAAAAATATTCTGTAATATCACTCTATAATTTGTATTAAATATGATACAAATCATTGAAAGTACAATTATTTCACTATGTTAAATTTGTTGTCAAAGTTTGATTATATTTTACTATAAGAAGATAAAAAAATTAACTGTCTTTCCATTCTATTGCTGAATTTCTATAAAAGGAATGTATTCATTTGTAGTATGTCTCGTGATGATTATTCATTTGAATTTTTAAATTATTCCAATCATTAGTTTTCAAGATATTTGAATTTCTGATTCCAAATGGAAAAATTTTAGTAAATAATATTGGAACCCAAACTTCTCAATAAGTAATGAATAGATTTCTGTAAAAATTTAACTGAATAATCTTCGTGATACATACTGTATGTTAATGCATCTATTTATTCAAAATTTTAAAATACAATGGAAATATAATCAATAATATTTATGGGTGGAAGTGTGCTGTCCATTTTACATCTCCTTAAATAATTTATATTTATAAAATTCACATAATATCATATAAAAACTATTAAAATGAGAATCATACATTCAATATAATTGTCAACTATGAATAAAAAGTTTAAAAAATTAAGTGATAACTTATAAATAGTTATATTATTTTATTGAATACATTTCCAACCTAAATAATTAACTTCATGTTAAAACTAAATTTAATTAGCATTCAATACCACAAGTTATTTAAAAAATTTACCATTATTCAAAATTATTAAAAAGTTATTTATAAAAAGTATTCCCATATCAAAATTTCAAAATTATACCAATTTAATTTTTTATTCTTCACATTAGAGAATTAGTTCTGATGTTGAAATTTTTTTTGTGAAATGAAACATATATATATATATATGTTATCTTATAGTAAAATATTTTATCACCTTGTATGAAAATTATTTTGTAAAAGTAGAATAATGCTGTGAATAAACAAATGATTATAGGAAAATATTGAAAACTGTAAATAACAATAAAAAAGCGTTAGGCTAGAAATAAATAATGGTTCTCACATAGTATGGAAGATTTCACTGAAATATTTCGAATTATTCTACTGGAATATTTCAATGGAACCTTTCATGCAGATTATTGAAAGTCTTCACGGAATATTTCAGAATATTCCACTGGAATCTTCCATTGAAAGCTTCCAGGAATATTTCAGGAATATTTCAAAGGAATGTTCGAAAACTTTTTCGAAATATTCCATGTAATATTCACGAAAGATTTCTGAAATATTGCATAAAATATTCCATGTAATGTTTATGAATATTCCAGTATAATATTCCATGAAAGATTATAGAAAGATTCCATAAACATTTCGCTGGAAAATTCCAATAAACTTTAAAATCGTACAGCGGATAATTACATAAATCTTTCATAACTGGTCAACTAAATATTCCACAGAAAGATTTAAGTAATCTTCCAGTGGAATATTTCATGAAAGATTTCAGAAAGATTCCATAAACATTTCACTGGAAGATTTCAAAAAACTTTAAAATAGTACAGCAAAATATTAGATAAATCTTCTATAAATATTCCACGAAACATTTCACAGGAAGATTAAAGTAATCTTCCGATGAAATATTTCATGAAAGATTTCAGGAAGGTTCCGATAAACATTAAAATCGTACAGCGGAATATTACATAAATCTTCCATAAATATTCCACGAAATGTTCCACAGAAATATTCAAGTAACCTTCCAGTGGAATATTTTATGAAAGATTTCAGAAAGATTCCATAAACATTTCACTGGAAGATTCCAAAAAACTTTCAAATCGTACAGTGGAATATAACATAAATCTTCCATAAATAGTCAACGAAATATTCCACAAAAAGATTTAAGTAATCTTCCAGTGGAATATTTCATTAAAGATTTCAGAAAGATTCCAAAAACATTTCACTGGAAGATTCCTAAAAACTTTTAAATCGTACAGCGAAATATTACATAAATCTTCCGTAAATATTCCACGAACTATTTTACGCAAAGATTACAGTAATCTTCCAGTAGAATATTGCTTAAGGCGACTACGGAAGTTCGGTTCAATTTCATTTTGTAGTTTACAAATTACTCTTAGTTTCTAAAATTTTTTGAATTTTTTAATTTTCCACCATTTATTATAATCCGTAGAATGGTGAAAAGTTAAAAAATCTGAAAAATTTTACATATTGAAAGAGTAATTTGTAAACTCAAAAATAAACCTAACCTAAAATCCAAAGTCGCCTTAAAAGATTCTAGAATGATTCCATGAAGTTTTCGTTGGAAGATTGCGCGGAACGTTACGGGAGGTTTCCAGTGACGCCGATAGTGGGATGTTTGTTAAATGGGAGTTTTATCCCCAAGCAATTGAAAGATACCTCACTTACTATAAAAGCGAAAGGGTATCAGCACTTTGATGTGCACAGTCGAAGCGAATATTTAAATGCGATTTTATAACTAAATGTTTATGTATGCGTATATGTATTGATGTATAAGTGTAATGTGTTATTATATAATATATATACCATCCCCTCACAGCATTTCACATTTTCCAAAAATCTTCCAGGAACATTTTATGAAAGATACGAGATTATCCAAACCTTCCATTTTTATATTCTTCAAATCTCTCAAGAGTATTCCATGGATTATTTCAATGTAGGAAGAATCAAGGACATACGAATATTACAGGAATATTTCACGGAAGATTCCTGAAATATTCCAAATCTGCCGTGCCAATATTCGGCGAATCTTCCATAAATATTTCACGGAATATTTTACGATGGATTTCTAAAATCTTCCAGAAATATTTCATGGAATATTTCATGAAAAATTCTTTAAATCTTTCGTGCATATTCCATGAAAGATTCTTTAGATCTTTTGTTTATATTCCATGAAAGGTTCATAAAATGTTTTAAATCTACCGTTTCCATATTACGAAAATTTTCAATGAATGTTCCAACGGAATATTTCATGAAATATTTCTGCAAGATTCCTGAAATATTTCAATAAAAGATCTGAGATGTCCTAGATCTTCCAATGAAATATTCTTAGAATCTTCCAGCAATATTCCATGGAATATTCCAATGTAGAAAGAATCAAGGACATACGAATATTACAGGAATATTCCATGGAAGATTCCTAAAATATTTCAAATCTTCGCTGCCAATGTTCCAGGAAGCTTCCATAAGTATTTCATGCTGTGTGGGTTGTTTATTATCATTTATACATTATTTAAATGTGGATACTGCGAATAACCATAAACAATTGTAAATAAATTGAAGAATACAATTATTAAAAATAATTCAAAATAATTTTGATTTTAGTTCTTTTTACAACAAACTTTTTTTAATGAATAAATATATATATATATATATATATATATATATATATATATATATATATATATATATATATATATATATGGAACATTTCAAACCAACTGGAAGAGCAGAAAAATAAAAATCTCTGAAACTCTGGGAATATATCCTGCCTAATACTCAAAATGTGTAAAAAAATTTTTAAGGATTTAGATTGGGAGGATCAAGAGTTATAGATTCTTGAAATTTGGAAATTTTTCAAAATTTTTGGAATAGTCCCAACTTGATCATTTTTTTTCCTGAAAATCCTAATATTTTAGAGAGAAATTCATGAGAATACTTCTTGTTGTTAATGAAAAGCAGAGTTAGCATGATTCTTTACAGACCTGAATTTTGAAGTTTTCTATTAGTTCTTATATGTATTACATGGTTAATGAAATTACTTATTGCTCCCCATTTCAGAAATTTCTTTTCGCGGGCTTATTTTCCTCTATTTCACGTGAACTTTGAAATGAATTTTTGATCATGTAAGTCAGAGCCATCAATAAGGAGTTAAAACAGTTTAAAATATATATTATCATGCATGACTAATTTTTATATTGAAAATAAATTAGACATGAAAATATATATTTTAAACTTTTATAACTCCTTATTGGTGGCTCTTTCTTACACAGTCAAAAATTTATTTTCAAGTTGATAAAAAATAGAAGGAAATAAGCCCTCGAAAAGCAATTTCTGAAGTAGCAGACAATGAGTAATTTCAATTACCATGTAATACATGTAAGAACCAATAGAAAACTTCAAAATTTAGCTCTGTAAAAAATAATGCTAACTCTCCTCTTTATCTAGAACGAGAAGAATTCTCATGAATTTCTCTCTAAAACATCAAGATTTTCAGAAAAAAAATCATAAAGTTGGTACTTTTCCAAAAATTTTGAAAATTTCCAAATTTTAAGGATCTATGGCTCTTGATCCTTCAAATCTAAATCCTTGAATATTTTTTTACACATTTTGAGTAACAGACAGAATATATTCTCAGAGTTTCAGCAATTTTTATTTTTTTGCTCTTATAGTTGGTGTAAAATGTCCTATATATATATATATTTGGGTCAATCCACGTCAAACGGATAATGGCTCTGTCCAAAATTGTAGATCACTAAAAAAGTCGTGCATGGGCTCAAAATTTTCGTCTTACACTTTACTTTCTTTTGCAATGTGGTGATTTTGAAAAATCTAAAATGGCGGCCTTAATATGGCGACTCAAACCTAAAAATTTCATAAAAAATTTTCAAAAATTAATTTTAATTCATTCAAATCTGATTCCACGTATCTTTTATATCAGAAATCAATTTAGCGTTCGATTTCACATGAGAATATAGTATTGCACTCAAGGTGAAAGAATTTTACAATATCATCTGAAGGTCATATCGCGATACAATAGTTATTTCTCGAATTAATCATTGATGAACGTTGATTAGTAAGAAAATGAAGATACTGATAGGTAACTCGAGTCACTGAATCCAAATCTGATATCCGCTTAACCCTACCAGTCTTCATCAAGGTCATTTGAAGGTCAAATTTGATAAGATTAAGACACCTATAAGTTTTACGTGATGCTGGATCCGAATCCGAGACCTGTTGGAGTGTCAAACGACGTAATTACAGAAAAATTCGTTTTAAACTGTGGTTTCTTGGAGGACAAAAATTTTCTTTTAGTCAATATTTGATTAATTTTTACGTAATTAAGTCGTTTGACACTCCAACAGACCCCGGTTTCGGATTCAGCGACACATAAAACTTGAAGGTGTCCTAATGTTATCAAATAATAAAAGATATTCGCGATTTGACCTTCAAATGACTTTCATACAGATCTTGTAGGGTTAAACAGACATCAGATTTAAATTCAGTAACTCGAGTTATCTATCAGTATCTTCATTTTCTCACTAATCAACATTGATCAATGAGTAATTTGAGAAATAACTATTATTTACCGATATGACCTTCCGATGACATTGTAAATTTTTTTTACCTCGAGTGCAATTCTATATTCCTATGTAAAATTGAACGCTAAATTCATTTCTGATGTAAAAAAATATGTAGGATCTGATTTGAATAAATTAAAATCAATTTTTGAAAATTTTTTATTATATCTCTAGGTTTGAGCCGCCATATTGGAGCCGCCATTTCGGATTTTTTTAAATCACCACATTGCAAAAGAAAGTAGAGTGTAAGACGAAAATTTTGAGCTTATATACGATTTTTTTGGTGATCTACAATTTTGGACAGAGCCATTATCCGTTTGACGTGGATTGACCCATATTAGTTATATATGTCCTTTGGCCGTATTTAGGTGGAATATGAATCGAGGACAATGTTTGTCGCTTGAGCTGAAATTGCCGAGGGCGCGCGAAGCGCGCCCGAGGTAGATTTCTGCTCAAGCGGCAAACATTGTTCGAGATTCAGATTCCACCTGAATAAACGGCCAAAGGACATAGATGATTTTATGTCCGAAGTAGGCCGTATGAGGAAATATAACTTATTAATTGAAAATATTAATCTTTTTTTCAATACTTTTAAAATTAAATTTTAGTTCTATTGATTTTTTCTTTTGTTTCTTAGATTGACATTTTGTAATGAGTATAGCTGCTGTCGAAGCGCGAGTCATTTTTTTTCACTAACCTACGTTCAATATGATTGCTCTTTGACATATTGAACGAAACATAGTAGGATCGGTGATGCCATATTGATTTCTCCTGAGACATATTGAGTCTCAATATGTCTCAGGAAGACATATAATTCTTGCAATAAGTCGAGGAGCGCGTCTGAGACATATGGGATGCCAATACAAATTTAGCATGCTCTTTACATACTGACACGAATACGGCCTACGAGGACATAAATATATATATATAAATAATTGCCGAAAATAATCATTTTTTATCATAATATTATTTTTACAAATTTCATTATTATTTATTTATCATATAACAATTAATTCATAGCATTTTTCATAATTTCTTTAATTTTTCAGCTTTGAAAGTAAAAAGGCAGTAAATTAAATCAGTAAATATAAAAGCAATTCTTTTGTGAATATCTTTAGAAAAAGTTCATTAAGAAAGGGCCGAACTATCTGTCTTTGTCTAATAGCGTTTTTCATCATTTATGTAAACACTATCCGGTATAACAAGAAAAAAATAGCAGCCCCCGCTAGATATTAGTATAATTTGTAAATTTCGTAATAACAACCAAATTTTTTACCGTATAGTTTTTGACTAATTAGGGACCTACTAGCAATCTAGAATATAACCTATCTTCTTTTGGTAGGTCTCTAATTATTCAAAAACTACGCAGTGAAAAAATTTGGTTGTTATTACAAAATTTACTTATTATACTATTATCTAGCGGTGGCTGCTATTTTTTTCTTGTTATACCGGGCAGTGTTTACATAAATGATGAAAAACGCTATTAGACAAAGACAGATAGTTCGGCCCCTTCTTAAAAATGAATGAAAATTCTTAAAAGGCGGTCGGAACCAAATCGGTGACTTAGTTCGGTGCTTGTAATAAATGCTTATAAAAATTTATTCATTTATTAATATGGTAAAAATATAGTCATTTTCTCTAGTCATGTATATAAAGAATAATTTAAAATAGTTAAAGCCACAAAAATATACAAAATATTGTTATAAAGCGAAAAATGCCACCTAACAATCGACACGACAGTTTTTTGCATGCGGTATATGTCAAGTCAGTTTGATATTTGTAATAAATGCTTGTAATAATTTATTTACTTATTCATATGGTAAAAATATAGTCATTTCCTCTAGTCATGTATATAAAGAATAATTTGAAATGGTTTAAGCCATAAAAATATACAAAATATTATCGTAAAGCGAAAAATGCTGACTTGATATATACCACAAGTCACCGATTTGGTTCCGACCGCCTCTTAAGAGAATTTTCTTTTTCAATAATGGTTTTGACTGAGGAAGATAAATTGATTGTTAAAAGACAGGGATTGTATAGTGGAATTGCTTTCATGTTAACTGATATTCATATATTAGAATTTAATAACATTTCAAACCAGTGCACCTCATTCGACATGCAATTGACTTCACTAATTCAGAGACCACAATATGTTCATTCAGTACTGATTGATAGAGAATTTATACAGTTATTATTTACTGAAAATTTAGAAAAGAGATCATGGAAACGTATCGTAAACAAAAGAATTTGAATCATGAAACAATTTTGATGGAAATTGACAATGACATTTCAGATAGAAATTTTTTAAAACCAGATAATGATATAATGGGAATCGATGACATCCACTAGAATTATAACGATTATATTATAACGATTATATGAGTAGTCTGGCATCTGAAGTGAACTTTTTAAACTTGTATTCATATTAGCTCTTGTAATTTTAAGCCTACAAGCACCACAAACTACAGCAGGTAAACGCGAATCCATCTCATTAAAATCAGGAAATAACAATTTGATTTGAGTTCCTATTTTACCTGTAGTTTTATAATGCTTTTTTCGGCTTCCTTTTACACATCAAACACATATTATGCCGATTTTGTTCGTGAGTTCTGGCCGAATTACTTTGCAAGTTCATAATTGACAATCACTATTTTTAAATTGAATGAAATTAAATAAATTGAACGAACGTTGCTGCGCGAAGTCAAATGCTATACTAAATTTTCTTTAAGATTATATATCACTTTAAATTCCACAAATTGTATTTACATATGATCTTTATATTATAAATAATAAGTAGTATCGAGTTAGCTGTAACCTTTTCAATGTTTATTTTATTTGTATACAATGAATTAGGTGAGAATATAATGAACTTTAAGATTGTAGTTATGAAAAAAATTTTCTAGCTTTGTATATATTATTTTTCATTTCTTAAGTAATTATATATATCAGTCGTTTTATAATTATAGATTTAATGCATATTAATACCGTAAATAAATGTTTTTAACATACAGGTGATATAAAATAAATGGGGGATAGTTATTTACTTATTTGTTATTTCTATTTATATATTTATAATAATGTTGCCTAATAAAACAATATTTGTTCATTTAAACTTAACTTTTTATGAATCGGCCACGTAAATTGATTTTAAAAAGTATGTCAAAATATGTGTAAGATATCTTAAAATCATAATCAAAATGAATTTTGAGGCAACAAAACATTTTCATTTAAACTTCCTTTAGGCGAACCGTGAGAATCGTCTGCTTGTCCTTAAATCTATTGGGCTTTGCCCTTACTTTCCTATAAAAATATTTAGTTTAGTACTTATAATGACCCGGTTGTGAAGGATGCTGGATCCTCGTCATTGAGATCCGAAGGTGTTAATGGTTCTCCTGGAAGGTGTAGAGGTTGGCCACAGACGATCTCTGCTGCGGTGGCTGCCAATCTTAGCGCCACGCCGCGCGTATACCCAGGAGAACTGTTAGTAGCACTTGCGTCCATTTTGCGTTCTCGTGGCTTTGTATAGCTACTTCTTTGATTGGTTATCACTCGAAACGGCGTGCCAAAGCGGCATATACATACGTTGTACACGCACGAGCAACCGTCTCTGCTTCCTGATCAGGCATTGGACAGACTTAAGGCCAGCGAGAGAATTTACGCATGTCAAACAGTACCTGTTACCTACTGAGCCTGGCATAACTATTATGTCTATATGCACATGCTCGAAGCGCGATGAGGTTGGTGAGAAGCTCCCTAAGGGTAAATGCATGTGCCTTGTAATCTTGGAATGCTGACATCGAGTGCAAGCTCGTGCCCAAGTACGAACGTCTGCACGGATGGAAGGCCAGATGAATTGCTTGATAGTAGCCTAGACAGTTGCTCTATTGCCAGGATGTTAAAGATGGTGCACAGACTCGAAAGCTGTTTGCTTAAAAGTTGCTGAAAGATAAGGACGAGAAACTACCGTATATGTATCGCAATAGACACAAACGCCTGCACCTGGAATTTCCACTTCCTCGAGCTGGACCGATGTTTTGGCAGTAAGTAGCTGTTTAAGCTCGTAGTCGCCCTGTTGCGCTTGGACAATTGCTGTGTAGTCGAGAGTCCTTATCCCCCACTACAGCTTGCACTGGTATAAAGTTGTCTAAACTGAGCGAGACAGTTTTGATTTCTCCCCTTAACTTTGAAAATGCTCCAATGCATCAACACCCAATACCAGTGTTAGCATCAATTACTAGCAATCACCCTGTAACCCTTTCAGTTAACACTCCAATCAAGAGCAAGCGCGTACAGAAGGAAAATCGTCGCCCTAAACCAAAAGCCAAGAGTAAAACTCGAAGAGAAAGCTGAGTAAATAAAGCAAGAACTCGAAAAGTGCATAGTGTCGACAATTATAGTAGTTCCGACACTCTAATCGGAGAAACAAGCCACACTTCTAAGCAAGCACTCTCGAAGCAGAACCTACCGCTAATTAGAAAAAACTTTTGACGAAAGCAGGTAGAGCCATGCTTCAAATGTAGTAACTTAGGACACTGCCTGCGAGAATGTTCTCAGCCTATGAAGTGCTATGACTGTGGACAGATCAACGTCCGCATCAGCGACTGCACCCAGTGCGAACAGAGCGAGCAGAGCAGAGCAAGAGCGAGCAAGCAGAGCCAAGCCAGAGCGAGCGAGATGAGCAGAGCAAGAGCGAGGGAGCAGAGCAAAATAAAAGCAAGCGAGCAGAGCCAAACCAGAGCGAGCGAGCAAAGCAAAGCAAGAGCGAGCAAAATAGAAGCAAGCAAGCAGAGCCAAAACAGAGCAAGTGAGCAGAACAGAGCGAAAGCGAGTGAGCAGAGCAGAGCAAGATCAAACGAGCAAATCCAAACCAACGCATGCGACCAGAGCACGGCAAGAGCGAGCTAGCAGAGCAAAACAAGGGTGAGCAAGCAGAGCATCGACAGAGCGAGCGAGCAGAGCACAACTACGATCTCCCAAATTTTAGATATGCGGAGTATATCTCTGCTACAGTGAGCAAAAAAGCGACCCATCGACCCGAGCCCTCGATTCAGCAAAACCCTTTTAAACTATGATTAATATGCCAATATTAACCCTCCAGCATCATATCTAGCTATTTGAAATCTTTATCAACCAAACTCACGACCCATTCAGCTAATCCACTCATTAAGTAATTTTGTGTGTTTATTACCCTTTTTTGCTATTTAATTATTCCTCATACACATCATACAAGCATTGCTAGTTATTTTCACTTTTGCACTGACACATGAGCCAGTGCTAAATTTTATTTTTAGGCATTACTATTACGTATTTAAGAGTAAAATCTATAAATATAATATTTTTTTGTATCTATTTAGAAAATTGCTGCAAAATATTAATTATAAAATAATTATTCTTATAAAATAATAGTATGCATCGACACATACCATCAGAGCGTCACCTTTCAGTGAGTAAACACTTGAATTTACATTTTTATTTTCAATTTCAAATTTTTTTTTATACAAAATGTAACTTCAAATTTTTTTGGTGTGTGTATGAATGAAATACATGTAGGAATGGGCTATGAATGTTATTTTCTTTAGCTTTAAGATAACTAGTTTTATGATTTGTAATTCTGGTAAATACTAAATGGATAAGCTAGTCGCGTCGTTTAAAATTAATCACCCTCATATACAGCGCGAAACACTTACATTTTTTTCAGCTAAAATACATAAGTCAGCAGATACAGCAAAAAAAAGAATTTCAGAAATACACTTCACACCGCTGCAGATAACACCAGTTATCTTAGTCTAAGCTCTAATACTTTCTTTTCTATACATAAATTTTTTTTTTGTTTGGCTTATGCCTTTTTTTTCGTTTGACGAAAGTATCCGGTTCCACCGTATACTTCCGTGTGGTGAGGGGGAATCGTAACATGACAAATTGGCCATATTACTTGTATATATATTTGTAATGCATATAGACGACAGAAGGGAGCATCTAACTAATAGCACAACGGAAAGCAGACCACGCGAGTCAAATATCTAAAAGTATAAATCCTAGATCGTGGTACACATGCTGGAATATCTAAAGCACGTATATTGTGCACTCATATAGATAGCAAGCGGCTTGACTTGAGTAGCTGAGCTTAAGTCCATTAAGGATTGTTTGTCTCTCTCTTTCGGCGCGCGCAGCGTACAGCAAGAGAAATGAAGTAGACAAGAAAGAATAACCATAGCGTCATTACTTCTGTCGTCAGCGTGTAGTATAGAGCCGTTACGACTTACGTGCGACTTCGATATTACATATATGATTATTTTGTGAGTTACGAATATCGTAAGGTTGAGTGAGTGAGAATATATTTTCAATATTCTGTAATTCATTTTCTTGTGCTTAGCAAAGCCTTGTTTTGTTGCGAGAGCAGTGCACTATTGTTAGTTAGAATAATATAATTTCTTTCTTTTTCGTGACGTGTGTGCCGGGCGATCGCGTGCGCGTTCTATTGCGAATATTTATTTAGTGCTATTCTATTTCCTTATTTTTGTGTGTCTATTGCTCGTGCACCTTTTAGCTTCTTGGTTTTTATACAATCTGCTTTTTATCGTGCCAATAGTAACATAATTAGTACAGCGTCGCGTAGGCTATATGCGACTGGCGTCCATTTTGAGCAAGTGTATAAATATTAAAATAAAGCTTCCTTTTTTATTCAATTAATCGAACTCTGTAACTTATCTTATTTCAAATTTAGTGAAACCTCCTGATCCCCAAGGTTGTCACAATATCTATATATTTATGTGTGTGTGCGTGTGCGTGTGTGCGTGTGCGTGTGCGTGTGCATGTGCGTGTGAGTGTGCGTGTGTGTGTGCGTGCGTGCGTGCGTGCGTGCGTGCGTGCGTGTGTGTGTGTGTGTGTGTGTGTGTGTGTGTGTGTGTGTGTGTGTGTGTGTGTGTGTGTGTGTGTGTGTGTGTGTGTGTGTGTGTGTGTGTGTGTGTGTGTGTTATTGCTAATGATCTACATAGAGAAAAAAATCTGGCTTTCATTGCATAGTCGTGAATCCATAGCTTTTAAGCATTTTAACTAAAGTGATTCAACTATATATATATATAAACGTATATATGGGTAATTCTTTCATACTTTTAAAAATCATGTTACTGCGTTATTTCTCCTAAATATGAGATAGCACATCTTGTTAGCAAATGTTCACTGATTTATTGAGTTATTAGAAACTAATTTTGTTATATTTTTAATGATAATCAGACGTGTCATTTTATGGCGGATGGGGAAAAGAGGTTTTTTTTTGAAATTTAAATGTTACCAGGCCATGTAAAATGATAAATTACCGCTATAAAAAAAATGACTACTGCTTTTTTGATTTGAAATTCACACCAAAGCTTTATCTATACACATACTTTTGGAAAATCAAGAGCATGGGTGTGTGCCTGTTAACAAAAGTACTTTCTGAAAGGTTATTAAAATGTTACCAAAAATTTATATATTTTACTTTTTTCTGGAAAATACGATGCTGTAAAAAAGACTATTCAGCGGTGATATTTGAAACTACATCAAAAGGTAATATTTAGAATCACAAAGAGAAATTTTTTTACTAGGAACGTGTGCCTAGTGTAGATAAAGTTCTTTGTTCGTTTGAAATTATACTTAAAAAACGTGACTCACTTTTGAAAATAGGTTTTTATCCACTAATATGAAAACCTAAGCTTTGATTCACCTTTTCTCTGTTGTGAACTTTGTAATTTACTATTTTATAATACTCAATGTAATCTTTAAGTTGCTTTTGAAGTATTATTTCGAGTATTCTGGAAATCATTGAATTTTTCCCGGCTATTAAATTTTCCAAATTTACATCGACTACCTAGTTTCTATCAATGTTTTAATTCTAAAGAGTTTAAACTTTAAAAAGCTCAGTTTTAGTATGTATTTAATAGCTTACTAAAATTGGGGCAGTTAAGATTAAATTAAATGAAGAAAAAGAAGAATTAAAAGAAATAGATGAAAAAGAAACTTTATTTGTAACAGAACTTAAGAACTTGACGAAGCGGCCCCCTTCTAATAATATTTCCAATCCTAACTTATGAATAAACGATGCGTTCAATCAAGTTTTTTTGCTACAAAGTAAAAATTTGTAAGATTATACTCCAGTGCGGACAACTCAAGAAATCCACCAAAATATTAGACATATAAAGTTATAATAAAAACTTTCAATGTATCGTATTTTAAAGTTAGGTCTATCAAGTTTGATATCTAATTTCCAATCCAAGCTCATAAAAAAATAACAAGTCTCAATGATTTTTTATTTTGACAAAAATCATTGTAGTAATATAGCTTTAGTACGGACAAGTCATTATATTTGTTTAATTTATTAATTTAAAAAGATACTGATATAATAAAAAAAGCAAAACTCAAGTGATGCAGCTCCGACATCCCGTTAATAGGTAAATGGTAACAGAAGAATCACATTAATATAAAAAAATTTCAGAAAAAGACATTATTATGGAAATACGAGAAACAAAAAAGTAATGATAAATTAGAACTAAGATGTGTTCAAGAAACTTTACGTAAGAAAAAAGCTTATATGAAAATGAAAAAAGGACAACCAAATAAATATAAACAAAAATTAGAAAATACTAACATAACAAAATGGCAATTCAAGGAAACAATGAGTACTGATAAATTTGAACAAATACGTGCGAATGAGGCTTTACGTAAAAAAGAAGCTTATATAAAAATTAAAGAAAAACAACCAAAAAAATATGAAGAAAAATTAGAAAATGTTAAGTGTAAACGATTAAAAATTGAAGATAATAATTATAATGAAAATTAGAATAATAATAATCATAATAACAATCATAATGTTGTATTAAACGAAGTTATTGATGAAACAATAAAGGGCAAAGTAAAAAAAAAATTAAAGAAATTAAATGAAAAAATATTAATTGAAAAAATTAATTTGAAACTGATTGGTTGTATGGCAAATATATATTTCGATGAAAATCTCATATCTGAAAATTACATTGGTTCCATGACGAATACATGTGTTTATTGTGATGCGCAACATTTTGCTTTTTAACATACTAAAAGTAACGATTTCTCCAATTGTTGTCATAAAGGTAAAGTAGAATTCTTAGAAAATCCACCTTACCCAGAACGATTAATGTTTTGAGCAACTGAATTTACGGAAGAAAGTATTGATTTTCGACGAAATGTTTGGTTGTACAATAATGCTTTAGCATTCGCAAGTTTTGATCCCAATTTTGATACATTGCCGAGTAAAGGACCACAAGTTATTAGAATATGTTGACAAATTTACCATAATGTATATGCGTTACATCCTAATAAAGATGGAGCACTTAAATATGGACAATTATATATTTTAGATAATGAAATGGCAACGATTGAACGACATAAGTTTAATACAAACTTAACATTATAAAAACATTCAGATAACTTAATGAGAGATATTAACCCTCATGCTAAAGTCTATAAAATGATACATGAAGCAGGAAAAGAAGAACTACAACGATGTGCAAAAATCAATTGTCTTCTGAAAACTGTTACTATGCCTATTGTCCGCAATAATAATTTCGATAGAAAATAGATATAATCTACCTACCTGTAATGATGTAGCAATAGTATACGTTGGAGAAGACGATATGCCTCCTATTGAACGTGATATTGTCATTTACCCTAAGTCTGATAAACCAATTAGTATACTAAAAATTAGCAAACACACAGATCCTATGACATATTCGCTTATTCATCCTAATGGTGGTTTCGGATGGATGTCAAATATGAAAAAAAAATTTGGAAAATCTAATATTAAAAATTTGCAATTTGATAATTATAGATTTAGTGTTAGAAATGAATTTAATCCATTTCTTATTTTAAAAAAATTATCTCAACAGTTCATTGTTGATGCGTTTGTAAAAGTTGAAACCTCCAGATTATATTTCATACGAAAAAACCAAAACGTATTAAGAAGTGATTGTTACAAAGGTGTTATGGACTATTTACATAACAAAAAAGAATTAGAATATTCAAAAATTGGAAAAATGGTATAATTACTAACAAACTTTACAGGAAGTCCACGATTTTTAAAACAAAATTACATTGATTCAATAACACTTGTAAATTATCATGGTAAACCTGACCTTTTTGTAACTATGACCTATGACCCACATTGGAAAGAAATAACTGAAAACTTGGAAATTTATAAAAATGCAATAGATAGACCAGATATTATAACAAAAGTATTTTATCAAAAAGTAGAAGAATTCAAAAATTTAGTAATAAAAAAGGGAATATTAGGAAAATGTCTTGCATATAGTTATGTAATTGAATTTCAAAAACGAGGATTACCACATATGCATATGTTGTTATTCTTAGATAAAAATGATAAATTTGACATTCCCGAAAAAGTTAATAAAATAATAAGTGCAGAAATCCTAAATAGAGATATTTATCCAAAATTATATAGTATTGTTAAACAATTTATGATACACGGTCCCTGTGGTATGCAAAATATAAATTGTCCGTGTATGGATAAAAATACGAAACAATGTACGAAAAATTTTCCAAAAAAATTTAATAATAAAACAACATTTAAATCAAATAGGTATCTACTATACAAACGCAAAAATGATGGCGTCGAAATTATTTTAAAAAATAAATTTACAGAAAGAATTGCAGATAATGGATTCGTTGTTCCTTATAATCCTTACTTATTATTGAAATTTAATGCACACATAAACGTAGAAGTTTGTTCCACTGTACAATGCATTAAATATTTATAAAAATACTGTTATGAAGGTCATGATTGTGCATACATTGAAATACATCAAGTAAATGTTGATTTTAGATCAGAAAATTAAGACACTTTTGAAAATGACAATAGTGAAAATGTTGAATATGAATATGACGAAATCAAACAATACATTAATACACGATATTTATATCCACCTGAAGCAATGCACAGATTATTAGAATATCCTTTACATGTTATTCCACATACTATAAAACGTCTAAGCGTTCATGAAGAGAATCAACAAAACATATTTTTTAAAGAAGGAAAAGAAGAAATGATCATGCAAAAAAAATGTTGGAACAACATTAACAGCATATTTTGGATCGAATAGAGAAGATTTCGAAGCACGAAATTACTTATATTCAGAAATACCAAATTTTTATACATTTAATGAAAAACTGAAAAAGTGGAATAAAAGAAAAAAAAAAGAAAACCAATACTCAGTAGAATGTACTTAGTAAGTCCGAAAGATAGAGAACGTTATTTTATTAGGTTATTACTATTACATGTTAAAGGAGCCACGTCTTTTGAAGCTTCGCGTACTGTTGATGATGTGATGTACAATTCGTTTTATGAGGCAGCTAAGGCAAAACAATTAATTAATAAAGATAAAGAATGGAATAGATGCTTGGAAGAAGCATCTTCAACAGAATTCCCTTATGCTCTTTGTGAATTATTTGCTTTTATTTGCGTTTTTCATAATCCTATAAGTGCAGGAGATTTATATGAAAAATATAAAGATAAATTTTACCACCCTGAATACGAAAAAAATGTAGGTGAAAATCTTGCATTGAATGTTATTAAAAATAATTTACAAGTCAATGGATTTTCGTTAAACGATTTTAATTTACCTAACATAAGCACATTTATAGAAGAAGATAATAATGAAACAATTTAAAATCATAATAATTATATTCTTTATGAATTAGAAATGAAAATAAATTCTTTAAATAATAAACAAAGGCAAATATTCGACTCTACACCAAAAAGTTTAAACAACCAAAGTAAAGAAAAATATATTTTTATAGATGGACCGGGAGGAAGTGGAAAAAGTTATTTACTTAACGTTTTAATGGCTTATTTTAAATATCATACCATACATTATTTATGTGTAGCTTTGACAGGTATAGCAGCGAATTCATTAGTCGATGGAAGTACCGTGCATACAACATTTAAACTACCGTTAAATATAACAGATTGTACAACTTGTAATGTTAAGCCTAATTCTGCAGAAGGCAAACAATTAAAGGAAACACAAATAATTATTTGGGATGAAATATCCATGACTTCAAAATTTGCTTTTGAAGCGGTTGATCGTCTTTTTCAAGATTTATACAATGTAAACCAACCCTTCGGTGGTAAAACTGTAATAATATCAGGAGATTTCAGGTAAACATTACCAATTATACGACATGATAGCCGTATGAACATTATTGAAAATTCAGTTAAATTTAGTTTATTATGGCAAAATTTTAAGCAAATGAAGTTAAATGAAAATCTGCGAGTTTCGGATAATGATAATAATTTTAAACAATGGTTATTAGACATCGGAGAAGGAAAACGCCGCGATGTTTTTGAAGATGATAATGAAGTAACTGCTATACCAGATAATTTTATCATTAAAGAAAATCTTGTCGAAAAAATATTCGGAAAAACAATAAAAATAGACAATACGAATATAACGAAAAACGTTATTTTGGCTCTTAAAAATAATGATGTAACTGAAATCAATAATAATGTTTTGAATTTAATGGAAGGAAACCATGTTGAATATTTGAGTATTGATACTGCTGAAGATGATAACAAAGAAAATTTAGATATTATGTTACCTACAGAATTTTTAAATAAGTTAACTCCTAATGGACTTCCATCACATGAATTACATTTAAAAGTAGGGGCTATCATTATACTTTTAAGAAATTTAAATGCCAATAAGGGACTTTGTAATGGAACAAGGTTGATAGTAAAAAAATGCTTAAATATTCCATTCAAGCGGAATTAGCAACTGGTCAAAACATAGGTAAATAAGTTTTCATTCCAAGAATAAATTTATCTCCATCTACGGAAGAAATTCCATTCAATATGCAACGAAAACAGTTTCCTATTAGATTAGGATTCGCAATGACTATTAATAAATCACAAGGACAATCTTATGAAAAAGTTGGTGTTTATTTGCCGTCACCAGTTTTCAGTCATGGACAATTATATGTTGTTCTTTCAAGGACGTAATTTAAAAACAATTTAAAATTATGTTTAGGTGACTACGCTATTGTCAACGGAGAAAATAAAAATGATCAGAACACAATATATACAAAAAACATTGTTGATAAAGAGATATTATAAAGAATATGACAATATGTATCTAATATTTATGTTTTAGATTGTGTTAATAGTTGAACTCGAAATATAATAAAATATATGATATTTAATAAAATTAATATCAACTGACGTTTTCAAAATAGTTTAATATGATGTTGAATCAGCTGTATAAAAGACGCGCTGTTAAATCGGCTACATAAGGAAACGTGCTGTTGAATCGGCTGCATACGAGGATACGCTATTAAATCGACTACATTAGGTAATGCGCTGTTGAATCGGCTGCAAATAGGGATGCGCTGTAGAATCGGCTGCATATGGGGATGCGCTGTTGAATCGGCTGCATATTGGGATGCGCTGTTGAATCGGCTGCATATTGGGATGCGCTGTTGAATCGGCTGCATATTGAGATGCGCTGTTAAATCGGCTGCATATGGGGATGCGCTGATTAAACGGCTGCATATTGGGACGCTCTGTTTAATGGGCTGCATATGGAGATGCGCTATTAGATTTGCAATGTCTAGTGTAAGAATGAGACGTTAAAACATTGCATTTGAAATAAAAAAAAATATAATAATAGCGTATATATATATAGCGTCTGGAGCGGAGCCTGTATAAAACATTATAAAAATACGCTCCACTGAAGAATCCAATGTAAAAGTATACAGGCTTGGATGAAAAGCTACGTTAGAAAACATATTGACAAAAAAAATGTAGGAATCAAAAAAATATAAAGCCCAAGAAAATATAAGGCCCAAAAAATATAAAGCCAAAGAAAGTGTTAGGCCCAAGAAAATATAAGGCCCAAAAAATATAGAGACCGAAAAAATATTGGGCCCAAAAAAATATTGAGTCCAAAAAAATATTAGGCCCAAAAAATTACAAGGCCCAAGAAAATTATAATGCCCAAGAAAATACAAGGCCCAAGAAAATATAAGGCCCAAGAAAATAAAAGGCCCAAGAAAATAAAAGGCCCAAGAAAATAAAAGGCCCAAGAAAATATAAGGCCCAAGAAAGACACATTCAAAAAATGCGGAGAACCGGAGAACCGGAGCAACGGAGAACCGGAGAACCGGAGAAATGGAGAAAAAAGTGGTTTCACTTTAATATAATATAAGATTCTTTCAAATATTTAATATCCCTAAATTAGAAGATTTTTATAAGCATTTTTGCAAACACGTTTTTCGCAAAGATATTAATTATTGCTCTTTCTGTAATAAAAATTTAAAAAAATAAAAAAAAATTATTTATTTTATTTGATTAGTGACAAATTATAAATTGATAAATATTCAAACCTACATACAATATTTACTAATTCAAATTTCATTTTTTATGCTTGACCTATAATAATAATTATTTTAAATCTCATAAATTATTTTCTTTCGCAATCATACAATAGTAATAATTCATCGATCCCTTATCAATAAATAATTATGTAAAGTAAACAAACTATCATATTTAACATTATATTTTAATATACATCCGATTATTTATATTTAAAAACACAAAATTATTATTTTAAATTTTTATTGATGCTTATTCTTTCTTGCGCTACAAATACGTTACTTGAGATAAAATGCACAACAAGCTTTTAAAACGGTGCAGAATGTCTGTACGTTATGCCATGACAATTTTTTATAGTCCGTGACTGCACAGTGACGGTATAATGCAAGCATGTGCGCCAGCATGATCGTGTTCAGCACGTGCTGTTATCTGGGAGCTGTAAGGATTTTAGAACAGGGCGTGACTGGCGCACTTTGTGTGCTAGTAGCGCCCTGTTCCAGAATCCTTACAGTTTACCTACTTACTATGTTGCTGTAGTAAAAAAAAAGAAATAGTACAATGATAAATATCATCCTTTTAAACGTAAAGCCAACTATGTTTTTTTTTCTAAGTACGAGTGATTATGGGAGTATGGTTGAAGTAAAATAACCTTAACAGAGCCTAAAATAAAGGTGTTTGTCTACTTTAAGAGGCCGCCGTATCTCTGTCCTTTTCTAATTAAAAAATTGACATTTTTCCCAAAATTAGCAACAAGAGGCAAAAATAAAGAGATGGTTTCGATGTGTTTAATAAAATGTAATATTTTCTCTGATTAGGATAAATTAATTTTATCGCTTCGTTTTTAAGAAAAGTTGGAATAAATTAGAAAATTAGAAATTAGTGTCAAATAATGGGATTTTCAAGTTATTCCAACTTTTCTTGAAAATAAAGCGGTGGAATTAAATTATTCTTATTAGAGAAAATATTGCTTTCTATTATACGAATCGAAACTATCTCTTTATTTTTGCCTGGGGTTATTAGTTTATATAAAAAATAAATTTAAATAAAATATAAAACAGATTCGGTAGAACAGGTAACTGTGTCGGTATACGGCTGACTCGAATTTAAAATACTTTAAAATTAATTAATTAAATAATAACATTAATAAAAAAATTGTAACTTTATTTTTAGGTTCCAATATGTATATACCCCCTTAAGGGAATGTAAAATATCGACATAACAATCTTTCAAATTTCCAATCCTTAACGGCAGGCCGGAGTAGAACCTGATACCGACCGAGTAACAATTGAGTTGTTTGTTATTTACTTAAGTATTAATCGGTGTATCTTCAAAATAAAGGTTGATTGCAATAGATATTATTATTATGAATATCTATGCACAAGAAAAAAAATATCTACCAGTTTGTTTTTGAGAAAAGTAAGTAACGCCACGCGTTACTTACTTTTCTCAAAAACAAACCGGTAGATATTTTTTTTCTTGTACGTAGATGTTCATAATAGTAATATCTATTGCGCTCAACCTTCAATTTGCAGATACACCGATTAATACTTGAGTAAATAACAAAAATTCCAATTAGACAAGGACAGCGAATCCGGCCTGCTCTTAATTCAAAAGTTTTAAAAATATCTGTATAATACGAGCTTTCATTTTAACTAATAAGAAATATAATTTAGAGATTATTAAGGTCGGTTCTCAGGTTATGTTATTTTTTTGAAAACCCACCCCAAAACTATATTTTTATACAGGGAAAACAAAAGTGAGAGTAAAACAGAATTTCTCTTGGTCTCTTAAAAGAAAGCTTTTTATTTTTAAATTACCCTTAGTAAATTTTTATGGTAACCTAAGCTCACTTATTTTACATTTCTTAATAATCAATATTCATTTGATAGAAACTTTGACCAAGTGGTTTAGTAAGATTGGTATTACATTGAAAGATTTATCAATTCATTTTGAATTTTCAGAATTTTCATTTTTTAAATTAAAATATAAATGATGCTTTTATTAAGATTGTCAACAAAACTTAATTTACATTGATTAAAATTTTTATGAATTTCAATACAACGAAAATTGAAATATGAATTTACTCACAATATTGTTAGTTTTATTTAATTAACATTTTTTTTCAAAATGAAATTTACTTAATATACTTAACTTTATTTATGCTGGCTCCTTCTGTTTTTCTCCGGCTGGATGGCAGTGATATTGGCACTTTATCTGCGAGTTTAAATGAATCGATCTCATGACTTAGTCGTCTGTCCCGATCGCGCCTGGCGGTGGTAACTGCTCTTGGCAGCTGCTGCTTACGAGTTCCGGCGGCGTCTGCCCCCGAGGTCCCCGAGTTTCAATGATAATACTTACTTCGCGCCCACTTCAACCTAGAGGTAAGAGAGAAACAAGAACTCTCATTGGCCAGTGCTGTCGTGATCATGCATGATGTACAGTGTTTGAAGCTGCACGTGTGCATAGTCAAAGTTAAACGGCTTGCCTGAATTGGCAGTTTTACCTCTCAGAAGATGCCATTCGATATTTTCTTATCGGGCTCATTTTCCGAGAAACGAAATAGAAAAGAATTAAAATAATGCTCGCGAACATTATTCAATTTGCGATCTAAATTGAATAATGTAAAAAAATTTAATTTTTTTTTATAAGAATTTTTTTAATGAATTTAAAAATTTTAGAAGTGAAAAATTCGTCACTTAACACTTCCCCTTACTTTGAAAAACTTTCGTCCCCGACAGACGCGTATTACCATCCAGGGAAAGAAACAGGTACAATAATAGATAAAAAGAAATTAGTATGGTCAGCTGGTGAAAGGTTATGCTAGTTAAAGATTAGTTTTAAATTAGGATGAGAGAACGGGTTATAAAGGGATGGAAAATGGGAGGAGACACTTCAGTCTGTTACCCCGATGTCATTGGTTATTCTTGCTACCTTGTCATATGGGTAACCTTATTTCCTCACCGATGTAGGAGTTGGAGTTTATGACAAAGGAGCTGAGAATACTGAATAGGATTCAATTAAATTTAACTGACCACACTTTACAATTAAGATTTACATGATTATGTGATATTAATTTTGCTACATATTAAATAAGATAGAGCAAAGAAAGCTCCCTTTTTTTATACATATATGTATTGGCAGAAAGCCTTATCTTAACTAAAGCGCAATGTCTTTATTGAAATATATGTTAATGGTGGTCTTGATAAGATGTCATGAAGGTCGATGCGATTGACAGTCTTCTTCATTGGGCCATAGAGATGTCTGGCTTTATCAATATTACAATGGCCCATATTTTGATGGTTAGTGGTGGTGGTTAACATTGCTTTTTTTTGTCCAGTTTTGAAATTTCATTTTTGAAGTCAGAAAATGGATGTTTAACTGGGGGTCCACGTCATTTCAAATACTTATTTTACACCTTCCATAGCCTTTCAGATGAGTTTCCTAGGATATTTATCGTAATATTTAGTAAACCTGCAGTTTTGCTGATTCAGGTATAGCCTCTAGGGTCGTACAATACCCAACAAGGCAGTTGGTGTACTGAATTTGTCTATGATGATTTGTCGTGATCCGGCAGCCAAGTCGGTCGTGAAAATTCAGCCAAGTCATTCATCATTCGATACAGAGGTAAAGATTCTTGGCTAGTTTGTAGCTATCTCACTCGCCATTTCAAGATCATAATTTCGTTTGACGGTGGTTTTGATGTATGCCTCGATGATTGGGAATAAATGTGCAGGTAGCTTTTTCCGTGTCACCGAGCCTGCTGTCGAATGACTAGTTGTTAAGTCGTTGAGCTTAATGGTTCGTGACGGCGTTGAGAGTCATCGGTCAGTCGAGATTGGTTTTATTCATAACGAGAGTCATGGTGGATGGTCGTTGTTCTAGATGAGTTGATGGTCAGGGTGTCAACTTAGGAGCTGAAAAAATGACATCTCGTTATATGGATGCAGGTGATTTGTTTCGTCCATGGAGAGTGTTCTGATTCCTTGGGATGTCGGTTGGCTGAGGTCATCTGTACCTGAAACAAGACCATTGTTATAGTCTTGGAAATTTTGATTTGTATTGATTTTGCATGCTGGGACGGTAGGATAATGGTGTTTGTGGATTGGTCAAGGCAACATACACGGAGAGAAATATGGTCTCTCCAAACTGCAATATTTAGTATTTTCTGAATTCAAAGAGCTTTTGAATAAATGTACACCTAATTTAGAAAATGCTGAGCAAGTTCAATGATATAAAAACCTGTGTAATGCGATGGTCTTACGCGAGCGAACTCAGCGATGAGAATCTGAGTCCCATCACCGTGCTCGAGTGATCATTTCGTAGTCTGAGATTCAGTTACAAAGTTTATTTATGACTATACTATGGTAAAAATTGCTTTCATGATATCCTTGAAATTTAGTGATCCGAATCGAATTAAGTTTGTCAATTATACTTTTTTTTTATATTATCAGTACATTTGGAAAGACCATACCTCCCTCCCTGATGGTTAGTAAGGTCAGCAAATAAGAATGAAGGAAGAAGGGAGAGAGAAAAATATATTTTCTCATATTCTGTTGTCATCTTGAGTCCAAGTCAAAAAAAATTTTGGTTTAGGAAATAAGTTAATATAGGTTTTTGAATCAGGTCTTTTTTTTTTTTACGCTTGCTTAAACTTATGCCTGATGGGTTACAGATATTGTGATCAGTATTAGATCAATGAGACTACAGTGCCTGGATAGCAGTGACAGCAGTGCAATTAGCGGGGCCCCTAAGTTGTTGTCAGTATATACCGCTGGTGCTAGCAGGAACTGCAGTCCATCAATGCATGTCTGCATGTTTTTACTATGATAGTAGCTTTTATTTGCTGTACCCTTGCTCTAGAGTCAGGATGAGGTTTCAGGATAGGGAGTGGAATGAGCATGTATACAGTCTGTATCACAATTGTACGTATGTCTCCTTCAACGTCCAATAATGTTCCATTTGATAGAAGGATTTATTTCAGAGGGCAAGGATATAACCTCTCACTTAGCCCCGTGAGCATTAAGGGCCGTTGACGTCGTTCTGCAAGCTATAGGAGACGATCACGGTCTAAACCTTTTCCCTTTTACCATCGTTTTGCCCACGTATCGTCAACTGTGCCTTGCTTTAGGTAATGAGTAATATGTCCGTTAAGCTCAGACCGGTACGGGCCTGAGGTCATTAACAGTATCAATTGTTAAGTCAGAAATCGGTTGCAACCGGTCGCGGTCCCTGAAGGTATATTTTTCAATTAGGAAACCCCTTTCGCGCTGCTCTTACAAACTATTAAGCGTATATGAGTGATTCTACGGAAATGTGCATATTACATGTCGCCGGTATATTGCGGCAAATTATAGAAACGCACAACTAGTTTAGAAGTTTTTTCTGCTAAATATTTATTCAATATATATATATAAGTTTATAAAATTTTAGTCTGATGTAGTAATTTTTTATCAAGTATGATATTGAAAAAGCAATAAAAAAATTAAAATTATGTAAAAATAGGATGTCGCCAGCGAATTTTTTTTTTTTCATCTATTGTATCGAAACGTAAAAAGCTCAAATTTTAAATAAACAAAAGTTTTTTTTTATAATTTTATAACGCTGAATTTGATTTCGGCCATCCTAAATGTGTGCGATTAAATCTTCACGTGTGGCATGCTTTCAAAGTTATGTCGCCAATTTTTTCAAAAAAATAATTTTTGACAATTTTTCAAGTTTTTTACAGCGAAAATCAAAAATTTGATTTTCAAATGGAAAAAACATAATCTACGCTGAAAAATAATAAAAAAATTTTCTGGTAGAAATATGTGCATGTTCAAATTTCTGAACGTCAGAGACGCAAGTAAATGAAGCTTCTGCGAAATTCGAAAAAATAAATTAATTTTTTCACCCGCACAGGTGCAAATCCGAAAGTCAGTTTCGAATATGAATTGTAATCACTTTTTTGCATAAAATAACGACCAAAAATCTTGATTTCGTCAACATAATCACACCAAACATTAGTAAAAAACGAAAGTAAGTATACGTTAATTACCCATTTTGACAGTTTTTTAAGTTTTTCTACCTGCGAAAATCAAATAATTGATTTTTAAACGATAAAAACATATTCTACGTCAAAAAATAAGAAAAATTATCCCTGGTAGAAATATGTGCGAGTCCATGCTAAACTCAATGGAATCAAGCATCTATAAATGGTTATTACTGTTAAATTTTTCAAAAAATTTTAATTTTTTTTTAAACCAACAGAATTTTATTAAAAATGAATTACGCGGTTTTTTTTTGTACTTCTTTAACACATTTCTAATAATATAAGAAATTTGGAAAGTGTGCTCTAAAAAATAATTTCTATATCTTTTTTTTTGAAATATACCTATTTCCGAAGAATCACTCATATATACAACCTTAGAGGTACAAGGTATGTCTATAGTTATTTGGAAGGCATCAGATTAATACTCGTCAGGATGAGGAGAGGAGATTATAGGTTAGGGATATTAAATTCTCGTCAGCATTGTCTCGGAAAGGAAATTTGTGTGGGCGGTTATTTGATGACCCTAGTCATTACTAAAGGTAAATCTTAATGAGTAAAAGAGCAGTGATGACCTGGAAGGATTAGGGAGTATTAAAGTATATATCGTTTGGCCATTCAAGAATAACAAGTCATGATTTTTAGTTTTGGTCAATTAGTCAAGGAGCTTCCTGTGGTGTTAACAGTGTAAAAGGTCGTCAGATGTTTTTAATCAATAATTGATTGTTCTTGAAATGAAGAATTTGATTAGGTCATGGTCTCGTCATTTGTGTGGGCAACTTTTCAGCGCCTGGTCCGGTTGTCAACGGTAGCTTGTCTTGTGCTAGATCCCCGGGTTCGAGTCCTGAGCCTCTGGTAAAATTCAACCATTGAGGTGCTTAGTTTGATCATAAAATTGTAACAGGGTTAAATCGAGGATACGAATGAAGTAAACGATTTAGTTTATCGTTGATGTATCTGAAGTACACGGTTTCCCACCTGGCGTTGTTAAAGATAATTGGCAGACAATACGTCAATCATCAAGAAAAAGGAAAGAAAATGTAGTGGTTATTGACCTTGCTGTTAAGAAAGGTCGCGGAATAGAACGATATTTTCTTGGTGCCATTAGCAAAGAATTTGCTTAAGCATTTAAAATTCAAGGTCCACACGATGGCATACTATATAGCCGTTTAGAATTACAATATGGAAACAGTAGCCAATTTGGCTTATTTTTATTTTTAACTTTCGACAAGAGAAATGTCAGAAAGTGAGAGCTGAAGTGCAGTGTCTGGGATGCCTGGGTTGATGACAAGTAGTGAACGGTGATTCTAATTTAAAAAAAATGCGTCCAGAGCATAACCTTCAACATCTAGAAAATACCAGTGATGACTTAGTAGTCGAGTTTGGGCATCACACAGAACTGGGTCTAAAAAGAGCCTTGGGTGGGAGCGAAAAAGTTGAAGATTGCGAAATTTGTGCATTTAATTAACATTAGCTAGGTGCATTCTAGCTATGCTATCGTTAATAAGAAAGACGTTTAATCAGCCTTTATAGTAGAGAGTCGGGTTCAGAAGTCGTGAAAAATCAGAGGTCACCAAAAGAGATATGTCTAGTACTCTGCCGTCTCAGTGACGTGTATTGGTGGTTAACTGCTCAGAGCTGTTTCTACAAGAAAGTCGTAGTGTGAGTAGCAGCAAGTCAATTGCGATGTTGTCAGACTTGGCTGTTACTTAACCTAATAACGTTTGCTACCCCATCACAGTCAAGGTGATAAAAAAAAATTTCCCAGCTCAGTTCAAAATATTGGCATAATGATTGCGTGAAGTGTCTATTTGATGCACGAAATGACACCATTAGTCTGTCACCTACGCATCATAAGCTAATGCCAGTGCCTGAAGCAAATCCAGCGTCCTTAAATTTCCTTCTACAAATTTTCGAGTGAATCTAGTAATGATGGTTGTCAAAGAGAAGAAAAAGCCAAAAGAGAAATTATTTTTGCTTGCTAGAAAGGGAAAACATTTGTTTTCTGAGGTCAAGGGTGAAGCACGTTGAAAAGAACTGAGATGCGGTGTTGCTGTATATGTTCTTAGAATCGTCATACCAGGGGCTTTGAACCGAGTGTCAGGATCAGAGGTCACAGTCACGACCAGTCATCCAGCGCTCAAAGCTGCCCCACAAGTCGTATAATTATAGTTATAGCGGCCGCTAAGGTGGTCAAGTGTATACACTTTTGGTCTGTTACTGGTACCATAGTAACGTCAGATTTTAGTTATCTTATAGTCTAGACGTTAGGAAAGAACTTTTATTCGAATATTTTTCTTATTTCGCTATTTTTTTCTCTGGGCAACCAGCCCGTTTTTTTGTTTTGCTCTTTTTTTATTTGTTTATAAGAGTAGACTTAACTATGCCACCCCTTTGAATCATATACATGCGGTACTTCGATCGCTAATTGAAACTCCCCAATTAATTATTTCCGAAACTTATACGAAAGTGAAACAGAATGCTTTAGTTTTAGGCTATACTAAGTATACCTGAATCCGAAAATGATCAACAACGATTACATTGCCATAATTGCAGTCAAAAAGAAATTTTTAATTACAGTATAGCAGTAATTAGGACCCTATGAAGGGTTATTTATTAGTAAAATAACAAAACATTCAGCGGTAATTCTCAGAAATAGTTATATTGAATAAAATCTTAATTTAAATTCCAAATTTGTTTATTAATAATAATTTTACAATAAAATATTAATAATAATGGATGAATAGGAGTGATAAATGAGAAATTACTGAAAAATTTTGGAAAAATAGAATGAAAACCAAAAGTTGTTTTCACCCCCCCCCCTTACTTCGAAAATAAGCCGTCCTCGGCGAGATGTTATTGGTGAGGTTTAGAAGCGATGGATATTTTAGGCTGCATCCAATTTTATCATCAATATTATTAATTTTGTATGGCGTTTCGAATTTGCGATCAAGGCATTGCAGTTTATTTGTTGTCTTACTCTCTCCCATATTTATTTGTTATTTATTTTTTTATAATTTTGTTACGTTGAAATGCATTTTTTTAAATTTTGTTTTGTAAGATATCTATCTTATTTTACGTGGCCAGCCTATACTAATTATTCACGGGTGCGTCTTTATAATCTATTTATATACCACCCAGCCAGAGATTTAGTTATTCTCTTTTCCTTACTTATTATTTTTAGTTAAAATAATGCATTTGCAATAATTTTGATATTATATATTAACGTATTAACATGGCGTCTGATTTCATTAATTAGATTTGATTAATTCATGACAAAAAAAATTTTTTTTTTCTTTAGAAAGAAACTATTTTATTATCGCTTAACCGGTGTCACCCATAATTTTGTAAATTATTTTCATTTTATGTTAACAATTTGTAATCATGGATTTTTATCTTCATTTTTAAAATGGTCAGTATAGGCCATTTTATTTTTATATATTTATTTTCATTTCTTTGAAATCTTGCAAAATTACACACCGGTCCCCCCTATAAGTTAAAACCGCATATCTACCGGTTCCACCTTGGTAGATTATGCTCGCATTTCATAATTTTTTTTTTTTGGAAAAGTCCCTGAAGTATGTACTGTTGGTATTCACAAGTTACATCATTAATCTGGCTTCCACCCTTTAAACAGGACGTTATATCTCCCAACGCAACTTAAGTGGACACCCTAATACATCCTTTCCACATTAATACCGCACGTGTACCCTCCTATAGATGTTCTTCATAATCATCTTTATTTTTGTCTTCCCGTTCATTCATAGTATCATTTTCATTTTTTAATTCGTTTCATTTTCATTTGTAATATTTGTAATTCATTTTTGTATTTCATTTTCATATTTATATTCATTTGTATTATTTCATTTATATTTTTTTTTGTTTAGAAACTATGGCCATGACCCCCCATTATTGGAAAATATTGTACTGTGTATCTGGCTTCCGTTCCATACGGTGACGTTAGATACCCCAGTACACGGGAAACATTTCGCACGTACAGCGACGGTGACTAGGTTGTGCGGCACGATGCCGGCACTAGATTTCAGGTGTCGAGATGGCGTGACAGTCAAAGCTATAGCAACGCACGCCTAATATATGTGATTCTGCCTTGTTTTACACAGTAACGCCCCTCGTGCATCTCAAGGCAAGCGTTGACATAGCCACTGTAACGAAGTAACATCGGCACCGTATTTTTCGGTGCCGATGCAGCAGACGCACGATGTCTCACAAGCACACTTCCTTAACGTGCCAAATGTTTTCCGTGTACATCGAGAATTTTCCATCGCGTTCCACTGCGTCTTGACCAAATCAGCTCCTGCCCTATACAGTGACGTTTCATTGTAATCAACATCAACAGTGGAAATATATTCAATATTATTCCCAATTTCATTGCAATTTTTTTTCTTATTGTAGTAGTTATATTTTCATTGTTTTTACGCGGACCTTAACAAAAAGCATCCGGTTATACATCATCATAGCGTGACCTTAACAAAAAGCGTTCGTATGGAAATCATTTTATTCATTTTGTACTTTGTATTTCATTTGTTATTTTCTTTTTCGCATTATACTTGAGTCGCACATCTAGTATTGGCTAATCACGGTTGCTCTTAATATATTGCATGCTGCGCAGTCATGCAACGTAAAGCCATCTTGTGTGGACCATCCGCCCACATCATGAGAGCCAATATTTTTACTTAACCTAAATTTTAAAGCACCGTGTTTTATAAAAATATTTTTATTTTTTTCTTAATTCTTAAAAAAAAAGAAAATTTTTATTAAGAAGTTCAACAAAAAAAAATTTGCGCGCGCAATTTGGGTGACACCAGCTTGTTATTCTACATTTCCTCATTAGTTCTATTTTCTTTTATTAAAAGACAGAAATTCTTAAAAATTTGTCTTTATTTAGTAATATTTAGTATTGAAATCCAATCATAAAATTTTTATGTCAGACGCCATTTGTAGATATTTACATCTGGTTTTGTTATATGATGTATGCTTATAATTTCATTGTATTATAGGTATTGGACCTATCATTTAGTAAGTAATGCTCCCTCTTGGTGCATGAGCAAGATATATATTTCTGAATCGTTTAAATCTACTACATCATTTGAGTGTGCAAAGTGTCCTTCCTCTTGATATTGTCTCAAAATTTACCGATTTTCGTGATTTTAGTTGTTGCCAACATTGGTTGTATTTTATAGATATTATAAGAAAAAGGAGAGAAAAGGATTTTCTATTTTATTTTATTACAAAAACAGCATTTTGTTACATTTAGTCTTACATATGACTAATTTTTGGAGTATTAATTTGTGTTGAAATTGCGATGTCAGAAATTAAAAAAAAATTTTTTTTTTTTGTTTATACATTGTAATAACACTGAATTACTTTTCATGCACTGAAAGAAACCTTCGCTTTAAAACTACTAAAAGTGGGAGAGAAAAAAAAATAATAAAAAAAAGGCTTTTATGGATTTGATAAGATTAACTTCAGTTTTGAATAATTTCACATTTAAACTTGAGATAATTCAATAAAAAAAAACTATTAAAATGACAGAACTTCGAAGTTTACTGAAATTAAACACGAGAATTTCAAATGAAAACTAATTTGTGAATTTTCAAAATAATTATTATGAAAATATAAAATTTTTAATCGAGGATTATATTAAGAAAAACCGTTAAAATTATTTTAAATGTTAAAATATACTTAGTTACTCTTTTTTTTTTAATTACTCATTTTTATTGATTACATTTTTCAAAAATTGTCTTAACTCATATTTAAAATTTTTAGTCATGTTATAAAGTTCAAATATAGAATTTGTCTCGTTCAATAGTGCATCGAAGTTAGAGATTCCGACGTTGACGTTGATCATTGAATTACGTTACTTCGATGAGTCTTGGAATTAGGTTATTTAATTTTAAAGATCAATTGATTTTAAGTTATACGTTGTAACTATTCTGATATTCATTAATTTTATTTAAGGTAGTTCGCCAGTAAACTTTATGAACCTAGATTTCGATGAAACTTTGCGATATTCTTAAACACTCATAGCAATTGAAGCTCTTGAAATTTGAAACTAAATTACCATTGAAAATTTAATAAGCCAATCTTTTGAAAATTGACTGTTTTATATGGCATCATATGTAAAACATACCGGAAGTCATTACATTTTTAATTATATTTCTTTGAAAAAAAAACCTAACTTATCTTGGAAATCGGTATACTTAAAAATTAAAAAATTAGATTCCAAGTAGTACTAAAAAATTATGGCTTGCCAGCGATTCTGAAGAAATTTTGTATTATCAAAATCCTTTTGATGATTTTGTTGCACAAAATTCCAATATGGTAGATCTCGTCTGAATATCATTGCAAATGTGTCAAATTTAAAAATTCTAAAAGTTACATTACCCCTATATGAATATATTTTTTTATCACCGTATAGCTTTTTTGTAACTTTTAAAATTATTAATTATTATTTATAATATTTATCTATATAATTCATATTACACTTTTGTAAAAATCTTTATTACTTATTATTATAATTGTACTGAATAAAAACAGGTAGATGGTCAGTTATCTGAATGAACTAAAAGTAGAATTATAGCATGACAGAATCATATTTTTGCATGTAATTAAAATATCTGCGGAGTTTCAATGTTGCTTATTGTGTAAAATTCTATAAAAATAATTATAGATATGTAGTACTTTAACATTGATTCATCTGAGAGATTCACGCCGGGAATCAGTAAGAAAAAAGTTTTTATAAATATTAATCTAATAAACGTTAAGAAAACGAACATTTAATAGTTTGAATTTAAAAAAAAAATATGTATTAATACATTATCGCGTAAAATATTGAAATATTGATTATTAAAACGCATAAAATGTGGTAAAACGCGGGTTAGTTTAGAAATCGGATGTTTATTGTTTTGAATTTCAAAATATGTCAAATTTTGTTAACCTACATGAATTTCAGTCAAATCAATGTCTGAAAAATCTTCGATAATTTCCTATCATTACCAATTCTAGTTTAATGCCACTGTTAAAAATATTTAAAAAAATTTCTAAATATTTTAAAATCTATTTCGTATTTATATGAATATTTTTTCTTATCTCTACTTTGACTAGAGAGTGACTGGAGAACTACCTTAATTCGATTTAAAATTGAATCAGTTCAAAATTTCGTGTCATGTACGTTTGATTCTTATCTGAAATCTGTAAATGTATAATATGGAAATCTTCAAAGCGAGAATATCCCTCAGAGTAGGTTTACTCATTTACTTTAAATCGCTATTTTATGTACAAAACGATTTTATATTCATTATATACAGACAACTTTATATGTTGAGCACATTCATTTGATATTGATTGTAGTTAATTTTACCGTAAAAAAAAAGAAATAAAAATTTATACGGGGTTTTGAACACGCTACTCGAGGAGTCAAACTCAATTTCTTAGTGGCTATCGCTTACAACCAATTTGTGATGGTTAAATTACTAAAACTTTACTTGTTTTCTACCTTTTGTGGCAGTCATTATGCGTGTTTTTATATGCGTATTTCGATAAAATAATAATGGAGAAATTGATTTTAAAGGCATTCATGAATGCAAGAAAAACAGTCGTAATGTCCCAATTTGCAGTTAAAATTGAAAAAAAAATTTTTTAAACGGCGTTAAAGGCAGGACTGAAAAAGTTTTTATTTTCGATGGATTCAGTGTGTCAAACCAGTGAAATTCAGAAAAATGAAAACGATTTCAAAACTGAAATTTAAACAATTTGAGTAAATGCAATTTTATTGATATTAATGATTTGATATCAAAAAGAAAAAGCTGTAATAGAACTTGAGTTTTTATAGATTTTTGTTAACGTAATTGAAGATGACTAATATTAATTTTAATTATATAGTTTTGGTACTAATTTTTGTTAATAACAGAAAAAGGTCTAAATGGAAAAAGGTCAAACAACGAAATATTTCTATAAGTTGAATCAAGAATATTTAAAAAATAAAACCTGATAACGAGAAAATAGTTTTGCATTTGGCGTTGATTACGAAGGAAAATTCTTAGTTTTTGTTACATGTTTTAGACATTTCCTATAAATTTCCAATTCATTTGAGGAATATATTTTACTATCATAAGAAAATGTGCAGTTATTTATTCATTGTAGGGACACTATTGCTTTGCATTTAATTTTCTTACGCGTATTTTTACTAAGAATATTTATTCGGCTTTGTTTGGAGCAATGATTAAAATAGTTGTTTTAATAATCATCAGGAAAATAATTTTAACTTTTGAAAATTAATTTAATTATGTTATTAATAACCATCCGTGAATTTATAAACCGAATTTTTTTTCTAACTGAAGCTGATTTTTGTAGTTTATTTGATACAAACAAATAATTAAATTGGATTGGAAAATTTGATCCTCGTATTGCAATGTATTAATAATTAATTGCAGCTTTTGATAGGCTAATATATTCTTATTTTAATATCATTGTTTCTAAATTGATTGGTATGGTAGCAAATTTTCTTAATTACGGCTGTAAGCCATTCGGTTATCTGACCCATTTAAGAAAGTAACTTTTGAATTTCATTATACGCTGAGAAAAAAATTTATTTGCATTAAGTAAGGCTTAATTGAATTAATGAAATCCCTTAGGTGGGGGCGGCACATAAAATATTTTGTTACATTAATACAAATATTTTAATTGAGTCAAATGAATATTTCATTTTTTTAAATAAATATTTGATTCTACTAAACATCACAAATATTTGTTAAAAATAATATTTTGTATTTTCAAATAAATATTTGACTTACTAAATGTCGCGAAGATTGATTCAATAAAATTAATTTATTGTTTTTATAAAAAATTTTATCAATTAAAATGCCCATTTGTTTTTCTAATTGATTATTTCATTACATTAATATACATATTGAAATTAAATCAAATAATATTTTGTATTTTCAATTAAATATTTGACTTATTAAATGTCGCGAAGATTGATTCAATAAAATTAATTCATTGTTTTAATGAAAAAAATTATCAATTAAAATGTCCATTTGTTTTTCTAATTAATTATTATATCATATTAATGCTATATTGAAATTAAATCAGTTCAATATTTTATATTTTCAAATAAAAGTTTAATTTATTGAATATTTTAAATTTAATAAAATTTTAAGATTTAATAAAATTAATTCATTGTCTTAACAAAAAATTGATTAATTATTCGGTTATCTCAAATAAAATATTCCTTCAAAGTAAAGAAATATTTAATTAATTCGATTTATAGATATTTTAATCAAACAAATACTGTCTTTAATCAACAGTATTTGCTTTCAGTGATTTGCATTTATTTATTAACATCAATGAATTGATGACTCATTAAAGGACAGGTGAATATGATTCCATTTATTTATATGGTAAAGAATAACAATTATTAACATACTAATATTAGTATGCTTCATACAGTGATCGCACACGCAGTAAATCTAACATAAATTTCGCTCGCATTACAATTTACGTATTATCTTGGATTTTTAACTTCCTTATATAACAACTTAGAAGCCCTCTTACCGCTGGCGAGATCGAAAATTAACGACGCCACCAAGCGGTTGTATCATCAAACCATCGAACTAAATGATTTTGTTAAAACAATAAATGTTTCTTTTAGTTCAAATATGTGTTATTTGAATGAAATAAATTATGTAGATGAATCAAATAGTGGATTTACTTGATTTTAACAAGTATTTAATCAGATTTCTCTGTAATTTTTATTAACTTTAGTACATATTTTGCTAAGTTATTCACTTAGCAAGACACGTATTTAAAACATGAGTTTGTTTGAGTATAAAGGATGATAACTTATACAAAAAAATATTTTTCAAGAATATTAAATATTAATTTTAACATTATATTTCATTTGATCTAGTAAATATGTTATTAAATAATAACTGCTTGTTTCAATAAATATTTCATTAAGATAATCAAATAATTATTTAATCGATCTGATAAAGAAATTAATTAATACAACAAAATATTTAATTGGGACATAAATAATAAAATATTTAATTGTTAAAAATAATAATTAATTCAATTAATCACTGATTTCATAGACGCAATATAATTAAATAATAAAAGTAATAAAATAATTTTATAGAACAAGATAAATCAAATATTTGAATCAATAAAAATTTAATTAATTTAATGCATCCAATTAATTATAATATAGCAATGAAATTATTTGAGTAAAAGACAATGAGATATTTCATAGAATCAATCATATATTTCATAAAGAGAAAAAACACATTCATCAAAGCAACTAAATATTGAATTAAAATGATTAGGTATTTCATTGGCCAGTGAAATAATTTAATATAAGTCATACAATATTTATTTAAAACAATGAAATATCTTTTTGTTATTATTCAAAATTTATTGAAAGAATAAAACAATAATTTTGACATTATTAAATATTTCATTAATATAATTAAATATATTATTGAACAGTAAAGTAATTTAATAAAGGTGATATAATAATTAATTAAATCAATGTAATATATTCTTCTTTTAATCAAAATTTGATAAAAATAATAGAATAAATACGTTAGAATTAGTAAACATTTTATTAAGATAATTAAATATATTATTAAACATCAAAGTAATTTAGTAGAAGTATTATAATATTTAATTGAAATAGTGAAATATATTCTTATGTCAATCAAAACTTGATAGAATTAATAGAATAAATATATTCGGTTTAATAAATATTTCATTGCGATAATCAAATATATTATTGAACATTAAAGTAATTTTATGGAAATGTTAATATAATATTTAATTGAATCAATGAAATATATTCTTGTTTCAATAATAACTTGATAGAAATAATAGGATAAATATATTTGGTTTAATAAATATTTCATTAAGATAATCAAATATATTATTAAACATTAAAGTGATTCAATAGAAGTGTTAATACAATATTTAATTAAATCAGTGACATATATTCTTGATTCAATAACAATTTGATAGAAATAATAAAATAAATATATTTGGTTTAATAAATATTTCATTAAAATAATCTAATACATTAAGTAATTTAATGGAAGTGTTAATATAATATTTAATTAAATCAGTGAATTATATTCTTGTTTCAATAACAACTTGATAGAAATAATAGAATAAATATATTCGGTTTAATAAATATTTCTTTAAAAAAAATTTAATATCTAATTTTACGTTGCACCTTTCTTGACTTTAAAAAAATAATTTATTGGTTTTCTTTTTGTAAATTCATTGAAATCGGATTTTTTGATTTTAAGGAACCTATTTCTTTCAATCAATTGTAATTTTTATTGAAATGCTGATCAAATTTTATGTGTTACATACAACAAAATATTTTTTTTTATACAATCACATATATTATTAATTAAATGACAATGTTATTAACTTAGTGAAGCATTTATTTACAATATAAGCTTCTTTAACTTAATCGGATGACCGTTAATTCAAGCAAATATTATATTGATGATTGACCAATATTTTTTTATTGTTATAAAAGATTTTGTAAATTTAACAAACGATTTACTAAAATAAATATTTAATTACTGTAACAAAATATATAGATAATTTACAAACATATTCTATTGTTACAAATAAATATTTTATAAAATTTTATCAGCTGCCTTAAGAGCAGGTCGTATATCTCTGTCCTTTTCTAATCAAAGAATTAATTTTTTTGCAAAAACTAATAATTGTAGCAAAAAATAAGGAGATAGCCCCATCTCGTATATTAAAAAGCAAGATTTTCTTTGATGAGGAAAAATTATTTTTATCGATTCATTTCGAAGAAAACCTTGAAAAACTTAAAAAATAGAGGTTAGGATGGACAATTCAGTTTTTCAAGGTTTTCTTAAAAACGAAGCGATAAAAATAATTTTTCCTCATAAAAGAGAATCTTGCTTTTTATTATACGAGATGGGGCTTTCTTCTTATTTTTTGCTACAATTATTAATTTTTGTGAAAAAATCAATTCTTTGATTAGAAAAGGACAGATATACTCGACCTCCTCTTAATGAAATTAATTTGATTAAATCAATCAAATAATTTAACCGAAACAATAAATTTTTCTTTATTTAAAAAAAATATTTATTTTTTTTAACTTAGGTATCAATTTTTTTTATCCCAACTAAATATTTTAGTGATTTAATAACCTTGCATATTACTTCAATTAAAATTAATTTTTATCAACAAAATATTTAATAACTAAATTTATTTCATTGACTCAGCTAAATTTTTTTCTCAGTGTATGTCTTTTTCACAGTTCACGAATTGAGTATTCATGAAAAGATTTTGTTGACCACTGCCTAACCCATTGTATTTTTAAATTATAATGTTGCATTTTAAATTTGTGAAAAAGTTTTTGGAGTTTTTCAAAATTTTAATACTTCTAAGAACTTCTAATCGAAACTTATGAGTTTTCGTCTTATATCTTTTCTTGATGTGAATTTTATTCGCTCGATAACTCCTTAATTTTGTCAGCTTACTTTTATATATAAAATATATTTATTCCAGAATAAAAATTTAAAAAAATTTTAATTGTTTGTAGCACCTCATTGTAATTTAATATAAAAATGCTTTGGTTATAATTAAGGTGATATTCGTAAAAGATTGATCTTATATTAAATGTATTGAAATTTTTTTTTTATGACTTATGTTTTGCATAACTCTAAAGCTCACCATAAAAATAGAACAAAAGAAAATTAAAATAAAAAAATTTCGTACCTTTGTGTTGTTTTTCGAAAGGCTTATTCAGAAGTTAAATTATTTTTAATTTACAATGATTTTTTTAAAATTTTTATTTAAAACAGAATATTCAAAAGTAAAACGAAATTTTATGATTTAATTGTATGAAATTGGTTACATTTGAGGTTAAGAGAAATAAATTTTCCTTTGTAATTTAGTATGGCTTTATTGTCACGAAAATTTTTGCAATGTAATTAATATCTTTCGATACGTGGGTTATTTGCTCCTTTATCACAGATTATTTGTTTGAGATTTTCGAAATTAAATGGATAATTTGATTAATTATTTATGCCTAGATTGAAGACAAGGAAATTAAATACATTATTAAAATGATTATTTTTAAACAGAAGAGTGAGGAAAGATACTTATTCTTCGTTAAGAGCAGGTCGAATATATTCGTCCCCCTCTTAATGGCAAAAATGTAATTTATTTTGATTTCGTTTTTATTTTATATTGTGAATTATATTCTTCGTACGGTTGATTTTTACTACAAATAGTGAGAGAAAAACGACCATTTTCTCCGCTAACAGAAAATTTGGTTAATTATCACCACTGTGAAAACTGTTGGGTAGCTAAATAAATGATTAAAATCCATACCGAGAATACTAAAATAAAATAAAATTTTTGGTATATAACATACGGACAAGGATTTTATTTTTATTGGATTCTTTACTTTGAGCGAGAGTTAAACTTAAAAAGGTAAACCTTATCTGAAAGGTTGCTAGCTGATTTTACAAGTCGTTAAAATAAGTATTATTACCTTGCAGTAGCTATAATCGAACTGAATCCATTGTGAGTTGTTGATAAAATAACATTTCTTTGAGAAAAAAAAAAGAATGAAATATTTTAATTAGTAATAAACCGTACGATTACCAAAAATAGAGATCTTTATGGAAAGTTTTTTGATTATAAAAACGGTAGCAAAAACAAGCAAAAGTTTTAAATTCTATTAAATTTGAAATTTATTTTTAAAAGAGATTTTTAAGTGTTGAGGCCAATTATTTTTACCATAAGCAAAACTACCTTTTCGATATACGCAGAGAAATAATACTTTACAATGAAGTTATTTAGAATGAGTCGATCACTTGAAAATCACAAGTGTCAATCACACTGGTTGATATAAGCATATGATGTCATGAATTTATGCTGACGCTGTACGAGAATTTCCGTTTGTGTAGTATCATCAACAAAGATAGACGCTTATAGAAGCGTACTTCTGGGTTAAATTTTTCGTCCGATTCGCTGGGTAACACTTTAACATTGTTTGTATATCTATACATATGAAAAATTTGATATATATAGATATAAAAATACATGGAATCTAGTGGCGCCCTCAGTAGCTGGGTAACTCATTTTTGGCAGAAATTTCCCATTTAAGAGTACGCTTCTATAAGCGTCTATCTTCGTTGGTATCATGATACTTGATATCATTACCGCGCTCTGAAATAATTTTGAGTTTGATTCCCAAGCCTAAAGGAGTTATATTTCATTTTAACTTCAATTTCAATGTGTTAAATTTATCTTCATTTACGCTGACGGCTTTGAAATTATATCATTGTAACGGTCCTTTATTGTCCTAAAATCGCCTAAAATATTAAATTTCTAAAATTGTTGGTGTTGAATTTTTATTTCTCTAGTGCAAGTAGAAACGAATCTTTTAAATGCGATAGTTCTTTCTCTTGAAAACTCCTAAATTCTAAAATATTCAATTCCTACTGGCAACAAAATCAATCACGAAATTTTCATGTATTTGAAACATGAGAAATTCTTATTACTGCCTAGTGCTAACTTTTCAATTTTATGAGACAAAATATCTTTATTTCCTACCTCATGACAATAAGTGAGAGATATTTTCCTCCAAACCATTGTATATTTTACATGCGTGTTTATTCCCTTAAAACTAATGAAATTCATTGAATTGTGCTTATTGAACTTATCCTAGTATATAATTTTTATCACCAAGTTAATTCCATTATAAGAAAAAACATTTATTCCTAATATCATCAGTTTCAATTTGAAACATGTAAAATTATTGATCCATGCTTATTAAAATTTTTCTTTTTAAATGATCCTTATTTTTATAAAAATTTTGAATTTTTTTACTTTACTAAGAGAATGCTTGTGTCTTGCTGTTTCATTTTTGTCTTAAAAGCTACAATTGGAATTTTACATGGTGCGAGCGTGGTCATTCTGATGCGCGCTGCTGTTTACCTTTTTGCTGAGATTTTTTTGAAAGTTAACATTTCATTTATAAATGAATTTTTTTATCTAATTGAGAGTTAAGTTTTAAGATTTTAGTGAATTTTGAACTTTTTCTCCATTTAGTACTGTCTATTGGGGTTAATAATATTTAAAAAAAATGAAAAATAATTTTATCTGATATTATATGAAATGCATGCGTATAGTACACGGTATGAACAACATGTTGAGATTTTCACATATGTATGTTTACTATTGGTTACCGAGTTATTATTAAGAGGTTGAATTCGTCAAAGAGCAAAATTTTTACCTTATTTTAACTTTAGATTTTAACAGAAAACACGAAAAATTCATATCCTAAGAAAAAGAGAAGTTGTAAATTCTATCGTAAAACGTCAAATTTTTATTAACAAAAACTTTTGTAAGTTTAATTGCAGAAAAAACATTTTTTTTTTTAATTTTGAGATAAAGAGATGAAAATGAAAAATTTTAAAAAAATAATTTTTACATCCAAACAGCGAAAATTCCAAATGTTAATATAACTCGTAGCTAGAAAAATGGATCTGGTTGAAATAAAAAATGATCTGTTTTTTTTTCTTTTTTAAAAAAAAACTGTTTTTGTTTTCAAACATTCTGAATAGCAAGATTATGAAAACAAATAATTTTACTATGACGATTATTATAAAAATAATTAATTCTTTTGAAGCGCCATAAAGGAAATGAAAAGAACCACTACTGCACATTGTTTTTAGATTGATATTGTTAACATATTGATAAGGTGTGAAATTTTACATGAAAGAAAAGGAAATTTTTTATGCAAGTCAACGAATCATGTTCCTATAAAGATTTTATGTTATGATTGCGCAGGAAAAACAAAATATTTCTTTCAGGTCATTGCTATCAAGGAAAAACACTTCTACTGGCAAAAAACCCTTTGATGCGATTTACAAGATTTGGTTTGAGAATTTTATTCAGTACCAGTAATTTTTCTCCTGTATATTTTTTTAAAGTGATATATAGATAATATAAGATAGACATCCCTACTAAAAAATCTCAGGTGAGAAATCACCTGAGGTGATTTATCATGCCAAAATCTCATGTGACGATTTTTTTGGTTTTTACACGTTTCAAAGCATACTTAGTCAATTGCGAACTATTTTTGAAAATTTTTAAAAAATTGGAACTTAGAAAATTTTTTTTAAAATTTGGTCTTAGAAAAAATTATGACTCATTTTACAAAAAATTTTCTAAGTTCAATTTTTCAAAAATTTTCAAAAATAGTTCGCAATTGACTAAGTATGCTTTTGAAACGTGTAAAAACCAAAAAAATCGTCACATGAGATTTTGGCATGATAAATCACCTGAGAAATCAGGTGATTTCTCACCTGAGATTTTTTAGTAGGGATTGTATTTTATTATTATTATTGTTATTATTTACAAATCTTCTCTCTCTCTTTAAAACAGCTAAATTACTTGACAATTTTATCAAAATTTTGAAAAATAAAATGATCATAATTAATAGGTCTATTTGTAAAGCATGTTTAGTTTGCAATTACGAATGTAATGTTCAATGAATTAGGTTCAAAAGATTTTTTTTTTCTTTTAAATACATTTTTAACTGACTGTAAAATTTGTTTGGAATTCTCGCTACTTAAAGAGAAATGAATTTAATAAGAGACTATTCTTTTTTTTTATTTCAATTGACTTGAATTCTTCGACAGGCATTTGTAAAGACAAAAACTACTTTCAATTATTACCATGAATGACAGAAGAAGTGTTAATCTGCTGAGCGAGAAAGAAACATTTTATGATTAGTTCCATTTAATTTTTAAACAAATTATTATTGATGAAATTTTCCTAACATAAGATTCTACCCTAAATTTTTTTATTTTATGCCTGAATTTAAACGCCGAATTTAAACCTGAATTTAATTTATTTTAGCAATATATAGAATGAATGGTTGTTAATGTTCAAAGTTTCTGGGCGTATAAATAATTTTAGTGCAAGAAAAAAAATATAATCTTCTGTAAAGCAATTTGAAAACCAAAATTTACCTTTCTTTCCTCTTTCCCCATATAAAACCTTTAAAGTTCAACTTTGCACTAAGTCCACTTTTGATTATTGATATTATTTTTGTCTTATAAAAGTTCTTTGTAAGCTTGAAATTTTAACTTTAATTGGCGGAAATTTTAATTGTTCCTGACTTACGTTGTGTGATGTCAAGTACATCCAATGAGTTCTTTTTTTGAAAATTATTTTATAAATTATTTTTTAAGTCACGTTTTTGTACTCTTATACAGAATAAAATAATATCTATCTATCTAATTAGAAATAATACTAGTACAAGGGAAAACCCCAAAAAAGAAAACAACGGCAATAAAAGACTAAGGAGCCGAAGCTCTTGAGCGTGTATGCACCGTAGGCGGGCCAGCTCGGCAAGTGTATATGCACTTATATACACCCATATATATGTGTATATACGCACGGTCATAACTATATATGAATGGATATACCCAATTATGTAAACAAGGTATACATCCATTTATATATATAGTAATCGGATTAAACAATTAAAATTTTTATATTTTACATTCACGCAAAATTTAATTTTTATTACTCATGTTCAATAATAATAGGAAATCACTCGGGCCGTCTACGGTAAAAACCGAACAATCACTGTATCTGTTTATGCGTAAAAGGAATAATAAAAATCTCTATTAAATAAAACATTTCTGAATTTTATCAAAATACAAAATATTTAAAAATTATTTTCTCATAGTTCTCATCTTATTTTTCCAAAGATGAAGAAAAAAAACGAACATGCGCTTAGTTATCGGTACAGCTGAAAACTATAAAAATTCCTAAACCGAACAGATACGAAGACCGTTCAACATATATATATATATATGTATGTATGTATACACATGTCACATAGAAACGAAAACCAAACTTTTCTCTTCTATGCGACGAAAATTTTATAATTTTTATTTCCAAATATTTACAAAATAATTTACTTTTAATCATAATCATAAGGAAATAGATTTAATAATAATTAAGATTAATTAATTAATATACGCGCATGATAGCGAATTTCAATATTAAAAAAAAAAATTTAGATGCATAAAAGGTTTTTAACAAATAATGTTTATTTGTTTTTAATCATTATTTTTATATAAAGATAAAGAAAAAATATACAATATTAAGTAAATAAAGGGAAACAATTCTAGCCTAAAATATTTCTGTTTTAACTTCTTTCCTTGATTTCTTAAAGGATGCATGCACTTATAACAACGCACATCTGTAAGCTATAAAACCTCGCTTCTTTAGATGTACGGTCCCGCAAGCATTCTTTTATTTTCAAATTTTATTTTAACTTTTTAAACAAAACGATTTTCCTTTTTAATCTTATTATTATTCGGTCATAATTGTTCCCCTTTTTTTTTAAATAAGCAATAGAAATAATTACAATTAAGCTAAGAGAAAATGTCAAGAAAAACAAAAAGCACAAGAAAAAAAAAAAAAAAAAAATAATATATTTAGAATAAATAAAAATAAAAACTATTAGCAAAGGGCGATTCATAAGAAACTGCAATTTTACGTATATGTCAAATAATATTGCAAGTAAAATTAAATAACAAAGAAATATTACATCAACTCCTCTTTTATCTTACGTTAAATTCTAGCAAAAATAGGCATATTTTATATCGTTCTAAAGAGAATTTTAATTGCAATATTATAGAGACATTTAATTTAGACCGTAGTTAGTTAATAACAAATTATAATGATTTTTAATAATTTAAGAAAAATTGTAAAAGATCAAGAGACAAAATAGGGCTTCTCTAGGGAGAGGGCATATCTTTCCAGATATACCCCCTCTGTTGCAAGAAAAACTTCTACACCCTAGTTTCTCTCTTCGTCTTACACGTTACTTAAGGCCAAAGTTCAAATTTTGGGAGGGCTTAAGGTCCCTCTCTGACCTCTTAAGAAAAGCAAAGGCCAATAGAAATTATGTAAAAAAGCGTTAGAGAAAAACAATTTTCTCTAATTGGAGAAAATTACTAGATAGTTTCGAAGATTATCTTATAGTATGCTACAACGTTAGTTGTTTAGGTATATAAGGGGCCTGACAGATCGATGCAGACTCACTCCTTAATATTTCTTGCTCGAGATCACTTCTCGAGATCAAACTCAGATTTTTCTATTTAGAATTTTCTTGTCTCTTTTTTTACAAATCAACTTAGAATTTTTACTTAAACAACTTAGAAAATTTTTCTCATTTTTATTGTCAACTTAGAATTTCTTACTCATTATATTTTTTTCCTCAAAATAACTTAGAGATTTTTCTCATTTTTATCGTGACTTATTATTTGAATTGTTCTTTAAAAATAGATTTTACTCGTTATAATTCGAAGGATTTCTTTTAAAATTTTTACTTATTTTTCTGTTACTTGAATCGACTTATAGTTATAATTTTATTAGTAAATAAAATTCGAAAATAGTTGTTTAATTTTGTAAAACAATTTCTTTTATTTGAATAAAAAAAAAATCAAAATTTAAATAACATCTTTATATTTTTTAAAAAAAGGAGTTCCCTTCATTTCCTTTAAAAGTAAGTAATTTTTATAACGTAAATAATTGTACAATCAAATAAAAAAACTCAAGGAAAACATAAACTAACCAAACAAGTTAATACTACGGTCACTTCACGAGAGACCATAATATTTCCTTGTTGGTTAGCACTTAAATTTTTTTATGCCAAAAGGGCAATCTAGTTAATAATTTTGAACTTTTTTTTTCTAAATAGTATTCTTTCACCTTTAAATAAAATCGTCATTTATTTTGACTTCGCATATAATTTTATCTTTTTGATTTCTTGAAAGGGAAGAGATACAAGGTTTAAAAATATTTTTGGTCACTTCACGTGAGACCGAGTATTTTTGAACCTCACAGAAACTTTATGTCAGCTGAACATTGGTCACTTCGGGAGAGACTTTTGTTTGGTTGTTATAAATTTCTCTCTTCTTTAAAATAGAAATTAAAAAGGAAGACGTAGACTTTTTCATTTATTTAAAATAAATTTAGAGAATTTTGATTAATAAAAGGAAAAATTCCTTCCTAAAGGGTTTGTACATTAATTTGTTTAATAAATAATAAAAATTTTCATGAAATAAAAGAAACATAAACTAACCAATGAGTCAATATTACGGTCACTTCACGAGAGACCATAATATTCCTTGTTGGCTAGTAGTAAATTTTATTGCCAAAAGCGCAACTAATTTTTGAGTTTTATATTATAAAATAAAATTTTATTTTCAATTATTTTCTGCATTTCTGTAACTTTTGGATTTCTTGAAAAATTACAAGGTTTAAAGATATCTTTGGTCACTTCACGAGAGACCGAGTATTTTTAAACTTTACAAGAAATTTATATCAGCTGAACATTGGTCACTTCGGGAGAGACTTTTGTTTGGTTGATAAAAATCTTTCTTTTATTTAAAAATAGAAACCAAAAGGAGACGCAGATCTTTTGCTTTTCTTTTTATTTATTTAAAATAAAATCTAAGAACCTTAATTGATAAAAAGAAAATTTTCCTTTTAAAGAATATTTGTATTGATTGATAAAAAAAAATAAATTTTCCTCTTAAAGGATATCTGTATATTAATTTTTTTTGATAAGAAATAATTTCACACAAATTAAAAATATATGAATAGAATAAGAAAAAAATAAGCAACGACTAACTAGCACAACGGACATCTCAACAATATTTCTAATACATTTGGGACGGGCGTACCCAAGAAAAGTAATAATAAAATTAAAGGTAGTTTTATAATTTCGATTTATTCTGGTCACTTAAGGAGAGACCTTTATGAATTCAAATTATAACGCGTAGGGTAGTTACAAAATAAAAACAAGTAGGTGAGTCATTCAAAAATAACTCGGTCACTTCACGAGAGACTAAGTTATTATTGACTCAATAGTGTCGAAAAGAGTTACTTTTATTTAATTCTATCTATTAAAATTTTCATATCACATTTTCATAAATCTTGTTACACTTTTGTTTGCTCTGGTCACTTAAGGAGAGACCTTTGCGAATAAAATTAGTAACGCGCGATAGGTAGCACACAAAAATCTAATTAGGAAAGCCATTCTAAAATAGCCCGGTCACTTCACGAGAGACTCGGTTATTAATGACTTTTTAGAACGAAATCAATTTTATCGATTAAATATGAAAGCTAAAGAATTAACACATTTATTCATAAAATAAATTCGCATAATTTCAAATCTACAAAATATTAGAAGTATCTTTCTTTTGCGTTTTTTATAAATTAATTATTAATAACTGAATAAATAAATAAAAGTAACTGCAACAAGAAATATCATAATAAAATTTGATTAGTTTTCCATAAAAAAAAAAAAACGGAATTAATATATGCGTCCTAAATAATCAAAATACAGAATACGTTGACTGACGGGAACTTGATACCCGAGTTTTACTGCTAGGCAGTGACTCAAAAACTAGGATAACATTGCGCCAGTTATCCACCCAAAAAAAAAAAATAACATCATTTTGTAGTTACGAAAGTTACTATAAAACTAGATGTTCCAATATCGAAATTAAAACCTTCGATTGCGGTTATCACATTTGGAGGCCAAACCGGAGAGATGGTTAAGGGCCCGAAAAAGTCAATGTAGAAATTTAAAATTATTATAATATAAAAAAATATATATACTATTTAATTACACATATAGAAAAAATAATATTAATAAAGCGACCGCTAAAATATTTAACTTTTCTTTTCTTTTTTTGTTTTTAGTGGAATACCGTGCGCGTAATAATCAAGGTAATAGGAAGAGTAGCGCGAAGAGAAAGCGACAATTCAATCGCGACGCGTTTTACATCCAGCAGGAGCTGGCAAAAAGAGGAATCTTTCTAGAGTTATCTGATATAACGCCTCAAAATATTGAGTATTGGCGTTGTAACGTTCAGCGCGGGTTAGAAAAGGGCGAACAGAGCCCTGAAGCCGATACATCTGATCACGTCGATAATGCATTAAAAGACACGGCAAATATACAGGTCAATCAACCAGGAAAATCATTGAAAATAAAAAATATCGAAAAAATAAATAAAAACATAGCCGTGATTAAAAATGGCGAAATTATAAGGAAATTCAATAAATTAAAAACGCGTGAGAACCTAAGATGCTCAAAGTGCAAAATTAGAACAAAGAAAGGTTGTTTTAATTGCTTTGAGAAGAGGTTTTATCACACCGAAAAATCAGTTGATAACAAATATGATTTCCAAGTGAGAAACAAACCATCCAAAAGTGACGAGTTCTACGCCTTACACTGTAAAGAGATCCAGCGGTTTAGTCTTAGACAATACGATTATCGCTATTTAATTGACGGGAAAGCGTTAGAAGGAATTTATTTCTTCAATAATAAGAAAAAACGTGAGCCCCGAGAATGCGTAAAAAAAGAGCATAATCTAAGGTTAATCGAATTACGCGAAAAATTCAACATCAAAAACTTTATTAAAAGAAATAACAAACAAAAGGAATAAAAAAATCGCACTTATATTGTATGATTAAATAATGCTTTTGTAATTTCTTTTTTTTAAATTTTAATAAAGCATCTTCTGCATTATAAAAATAAAATTTCATATAGTTTTGTTAATTAAAAAAACCTAATACCATTAACCCTATTCCCAAAATTTTCTATTATAAAAAGAGTGGAAATACGCTCTGTCATTTTTTTTTTATTTTTATTTAGTATTAAATTCACTTTTTATAGATATACATAATCATTTTAATTAATATCTTTCTTATAATTTCAAAGTTATTGATCTTTTCAAGTTTCTATTTTACAGACGTAGTACGTCAGTTTTTTTTACCTATCATTAATTTTTTGAATTACTATAACCACTAACGTAAATATTTATATTTTTATTATTAATTTTTTTTTATTTATTTTAAAAATACACTTTCCTACTTTAAATCTTTAATAATAAACAAATAACAGGATTAAAATATAATTCTTTTCACTTTTATATTTTTGTTTAATTTACTAATTTACTATATTTTAACTTACAGGTATCTAACTCTTACCTACACGTTTTTGCGCCAAGGTATCTAAAAGCTTTAGCAAAAACAAGGTATTAGTTATTATTAATTAAAATTAATTTAAAACATAAATTAATGATGAAAAGATAATAGATTATGTAAAAACGAAATAAAATAATGATTTTACATTGATTTAAACCTTACTCATATAATGAATTGAGCGGTTAACAAAGCAAGTCATTAACCTGTCATTAAGAAAACAGTAAATTGATTACTGTAGTGTTTAGCTCAATGAGGCTAGAAGATTTAGCATTCGAAGTATTTTTAGAAAATCATTTCGTAGCAACCGTTAACATAGTAAATATTTTTGAAAAATCAGGTTTAAAAAATTTTAAAATTTATTTTAATCACAATTCCGGTTTAAATAAAGGATTATTAAAAACGATAACAGTAGATAACCTAAAATACGAGTATTTGGTTGCCGAAAACGATTGCATTAGTGCTTCAACATTCTTCGAAGCTAATTCAAAATACTTGGACAGTATAAACGCTTATATCGAGCAAATTAAACGCGGCTGGTGCACTGCGTCCTATCTTGAAAAAGATAGTAACGGATATTACATTGACGCAGGAATCGCCGATTATATTAAATCTTGCGGAAAGATTTTTAAAACAATTAAACCTATTGAAATAATAAAAATTCAGAACTCGGGCGCATATATAAGCGTTGCGTGGAGTTAATCGCACCGTCACACATATATGTCACATCAAAGGGTTACGCGAAATAAAACAAAAACGGACCCTGATTTAAAGATTAATCCTGAGGGTTTAACATTCCCCATAAAACCAAGAAGATCGCATAGCACTCCAGCTGAACGAGACAGATTAAATATAAAAAGAGAAAGGGTTCCAAGTGAAACACTTAATTATTCACTTAGCGACTCTTCTATTAGCTCGGACGACAATAAAACTTTAACTAATAAAACTATAATAAATAAAACTATAATAAATAAAACCCAAATAAAGCCGCGTGATAGCAAAGAAATCAAAATGGTTGGAAGTGATTTAGGACTGCAAGCTGCTGCGTTGCCAGCTAACCAAACAGTATCTATAAAAGACGCTGTTAAGGTCGTGCCAGAGTTCGATGGCAGCAATATTCTTTTTAGCCAGTTTTTAGAAGGCTGTAGCGAAGCTAAATTGATGATAGATCCTGCAGCCGAAGGAAATCTTGCTAGATTAATACGTAGTCGATTGTTAGGAGAAGCAAGACAAGCACTGCTTGGGCAAACCTTCAATACGATCGACGAATTAAAAGATTTTCTAAAAAAAATATATGCGCCAGCCAAAACTGAAACACAGTTATTGGGAGATTTAGGGAATGAATATCAAAAAGACGACGAAAGTGTAATATCTTTCGCCAATAGAATTCGTGATATAGGCAGCAAAATCATCGAAGCCCATAAAATAAATAATAATGGGGTAGCCGATGCTCCATATAGGACTAGAATAGAAACAACTATTATAGATTGTTTTAAACGCGGGTTAAAGTTTGAAATAGAACAGCGTTTGCAAGATGCCGAGAATGTCAATGATATAGTCACGAACGCCATTACTGCCGAGCGCAAGCTCGCAGCGCAGAAAGCTTTAAGAAAAGAAAATGAACTTAAGAGCTTACCCAAAAGAAGGATATTCGCATGTCAAATATGCCGTGAAGAAGGTCACGAAGCCAATAAATGCGAACAAATAAAAAAATCTAGTCCGGTGTGCCAATACTGTAAAATTCCCGGGCATAATATAGAAACTTGCTTTCAACACAGCAAGGACTTACTCAAACCAAAATTAATATGCCAATTGTGCAATAGAGAGGGGCATGCCGCGAAGCAATGCAACTTAAACAAGGACATAACGTCTGTTAATGTTATTTGCCAACTATGTTCTCGACCAGGGCATAGCGCAAGTACGTGCTACATACGTAGAGGTGCAATTAATCAATTTCACGAACAAATTGACGCGAGAAATAGATTAACGTGTCAAATATGTCAAAGAAACGGGCATACTGCCGCTACTTGCAGAATACAACAAGGCGAAATGCTAGAAAGATGTCAAATCTGTCAAAGATCTGGCCATGCGGCAATAAATTGCCGAAGTCAACCTTTAGGTAATACTAAAGAATGCCGTTATTGCAAAGATTAGGACATTCTATAGAAGAATGTCGAAAAAGAATGACAAATGAAAGACTGCGTGCGGAAAACCACCAGAGTCTTCCTGGCAAGAGTGCGACAGGAGAGACTCCGAAGAAAGAAACGCGCTCAGCACACCTAACGCAAGTAGACGGGCTACTGTCCGAATTAATACCGTTGAACTAAAAAGTTTAGAGAGAGTAATACCATATATATCCTTCGTGATACCTGGAGTCGAAGCCATAACTAATTTTATGCTAGATACAGGATCTGAAGTTAATATAATTAAGAAGGGAATGCTATCTGAAAATGATAAAATTGATACAAGTATCATAACAATCATATCTGGAATCTGTGCAACAGCTATAACCTCACTGGGTACAGTTAAATTAAGGTTATTAGGACATATAGTGCCATTCATAGTTGTAGAAAACAGCTTTCAAATACCATTTAGTGGATTACTAGGCTCTCAATTATTTTATGAAACGGGAGCAATAATTGACTTCGAATCGAAACAATTTTTTATGGGCGAGCACGTTATTAATTTTAAACAAAACGGAAACCCATTTTTTAATAATAAAATTGGGAGTATCATAAATATAGGTAGTTCAGACAAAGAAAATTATCTACCATACATAGATATTTTAAATCCCCCAACTTCAACGCGTGGGAGGATGATGATTGATAGCGGTTCTGAAGCTAATATTATTAAGCTCTACCTGCTACCTGAAGAGTGCATAATAGATCAAGACAAGGCAGTATATCTCAAGGGGATTGGTAATCGTATGATTACAACCCTTGGGACAACTGAAATAACATTGTATGGCGAAAGCGCAATTTTTCATGTGGTACCTAACGACTTCGCAGTCCCATGCGAAGGAGTTTTAGGCGCCTCATACCTCTCTCAGACAGGTGCAATCGTAGATTACAAAAATAAAACTATAAGAATTGCAGATAAGAGTGCAGTATTAAGGTTTAACCAAATACAATCAGTCACAGAAACATTGATGAAAGATGAAGAAAATTTAAAAATCTTGGTAAATAAACAATTTCTAAATCCTCAGGGTACTTTATCCAGTATTACGAATAAAAGTAACCTGTTGCATACTGAATCTAATTCTAGAGACAGTTTAAGTACGAATTACAGTACTCAAACGAACACAAGCATGAAATCAAATAATGAAACATCTAATCTTGATGATGAAAATCAGTTACCTTCACCGGAAACTGACGATTTTAGTACTTTAAAGGAATATTACGCGAGTTTTAATACTGCGGTAATTCCCGTCGCTGACGAACCTAATGAAGATGTTAAACAAATTAAAAGAAATTTTTATATCACTCAAGGCGAAATAAGTACTGAGTTAAATATACCAGTCATGCCTACAGACGAAGCTCAAGAGCTTTATGAGCTTTTTAAACACAAACAATTGAAATTGCCATTTTTAAAAGCATATAATATTCAAACGAGTGATATAAATTTAAGAAATCGTTTGAGACTAGATCACCTCAATGATTTAGAAAAGGAGTATGTACTTAATTTAATTGAGAATAATAAAGATCGCTTCCTACTGGAAGGTCAGCATTTAGGAGCCGCAAGTGCAGTTATGCATCGTATCCCTACTACTGACGATATACCGGTAAATATTAAACAATATAAATTTCCGATATCCTTAAAGGATGAAGTAAATCGTCAAGTAGAAGAGTTGCTTGATGCTGGGATAATACGACCATCATCTTCACCTTATAATTCGCCTATATGGCTCGTGCCGAAGAAACCTGGTCTTGATGGGAAGCCTAGATGGCGACTTGTGTCAGATTTTCGCGCATTGAACGAAAAAACAATCAATGACGTATATCCATTGCCAGATATCACGCAAATAATCGACCAAATTGGTGGACATAAATATTATTCCACGATGGACCTTGCGTCCGGATATCATCAAATTTTATTAGATCCTCGAGATGCTCACAAAAGCGCATTTAGCACACCTTACGGACATTATGAATACGTTCGTATGACTTTTGGATTAAAATGCGCGGGCGCAACTTTTCAGCGATTCATCGATGAGACATTAAAAGGGCTTCAAGGCAAAATTTTATTTAGTTTCATCGACGACATAGTGATCTTCGCCGATACAATCGAAGAGCACGATCACAAGATGAAATTGCTAATGGAAAGATTACGGGAAGCGAACTTGCAACTAAATATTGACAAATGCGAATTTCTCAAAAGCAGCGTTTGCTATTTAGGATATATCCTCAGCGGAAACGGCATGAGTCCCGATCCTAAAAAGATTGAGGCAGTCAAGGAGTTTCCTCGCCCAAAAACCGTCAAAAATATTCGACAATTTTTAGGTTTAGCAGGCTATTATAGGCGTTTTATCAAAGATTTCGCGCGAATCGCTAAACCTTTAACAAAACTCCTTCAAAAAGAAGTTGAGTTCAATTGGAGCGAAGATGCCGAAGAATCTTTTCGGATTTTAAAAGATGCTCTTTGTAATCCACCCTTGCTATCATACCCTGATTTCGACAAACCATTCAACATCACAACTGATGCATCAGGCTATGCTATAGGCGGAGTACTATCTCAAGGTGAGATAGGTAAGGATAAGCCGATCGCTTATACCTCTCGCGTTTTACGTGGTCCTGAATTATCTTACGAAGTTTATGAAAAAGAAGCAATGGCATTAGTACACTGCAGTAAGATATTTAGATCATATACATACGGAAAAAAAATATACTTTATAACAGATCACCAACCTTTAGTCTGGTTTAAATCAGCAGATTTAAACACAAGAGTACAGAAATGGCGATTCAAACTTTCAGAGTTTGATTATGAGGTTATTTACAAACCAGGTAAATTGAATCTAAATGCGGACGCATTATCACGCAACCCAATTGAACCTGTCGCAGTTAACATTTTAACTAGGCAGCAAAAACGTAAAGAAGCACAAGAACAAGAGGAAAAAGAAAGAGAAAGTAATCAAAATAAGGATACTGAATCTGCAAACAAAAGTGAAAATAACTACGGTGAAATAAGCGTCCAAAACGAATCGAACACGAAGGAAAACGACTCAATAATATCAGATTTAATCACAAATAGTCAGCTTCAACATGATCATTTAAAAGAGCCTGATAAAGAATCATCCATTGCATCTAGAACAGGCACCGAATCGTTTAATTCAGAAAAATCCATAACTGAAGAAACGAACACGGGATGTTTGATTATCGATTTAAAAGAACCTGTGCATTTTCGAAAGGATAGTATAGTATATTTCACTAATAAATTGGGCAAACCTTGCGATAAGGGAGCCGAGCTTTTGGTTGAAAATAATAAAATTGAAATTAAACCTAACCTCGATGTAGGTAGTTTAAATCTCACAAATAGGCCAAATAATAAGTATTACTTTAATTTGTGTATTCAAGAGGAACGCCCTGAATCACTAATAACCCTAAAAATAATATATACCGGACAATATCATGTCTTAAAGATGTTTTAACTAAGTTTGAATTAAAAAGTTTTAGCTTAGCTTATAACGAAAACATCCAAGGTATATCTTGGGCTGAGATAATAACAATACTTAAAACAATCTTTAAGGGTTTAAACATAAAAATTTTCGTCTGTAAAGGGACACTAAAGTATGTACCTGTAGAGAAAAGAGACGAGATTTTTAAGGAATTACATAATTCACCAATAGGCGGACATCGGGGAGTTTCAAAGACTCATAACCGTATTAAACAACAGTACTATTGGGAGAATTTAAAGGACGATATACAAAGGCGAATCCAGCAGTGTCTAGATTGTCAATTAAAAAAATTAGTTCGTATTAAAACAAAACAACCTATGGTAATCACAGACACTCCAGGAACGGTCTTTGATAAGATAGCTATGGATATAGTTGGACCATTACAAATTACAAAAAATGGTTATGAGTATATACTTACCATACAAGATCAACTATCCAAATATTCTTTAGCAATACCTTTAAAAGATACATTAGCATCTACGGTAGCCGATTCTTTTATTAAAAGATTTATTTGCACGTTCGGAGCACCGAGAATGGTTTTAACAGACCAAGGATCCAATTTCCTCAGCAAACTGATGGGAAGGGTTGCTAAACGATTCAAAATAAAAAGAATCAGAACCACCGCTTTTCACCCTCAGTCGAACGGATCACTTGAACGATCGCATCACGCGCTTATAGAATTTTTAAAACAATACGCGAACAAAGATCACGAATGGGACGAATGGCTAGAAATCGCAATGTTAAATTATAACACTTGCATATCAGAGAGTACTAAACATACACCGTATGAAGTTGTCTTCGGACGTCTAGCCAGACTGCCATCAACTGATCCACTTCGCGAAGGAGATTTCTTACCTACATATAAGGGATATATAATAGACTTAGTAACACGTTTAAATAGTATTAGAACGTTAGTTTACGATAACTTAGTACAATCTAAACATAATTCAAAAAAATACTACGATAAACATCTAAATCCGCGGAATTTTAAAGTAGGAGACTTTGTCTTCCTACAAAGCGGCCCCAAACCGAAAAAATTCGGAAATCATTATGCAGGACCTTATAAAATCTTAGAAGTAATTAATAAAAATAACATACGTATTCAAATTTTAAAAAAGAGTAAGGTCGTACATGCGAATCGATTAAAAATTTCTCATTTAAATTACGAACATAATAACAACAATAAACCTAACAAAAATAAAAATAAAACAAATCTAGAAAACTAACATCCTTTGTATGATTACAGATGAGCCTAATACTGTCATTACTTTTCATTATCCATTCTTCCCAAGGGTTAATTGGGTACGATTGTGGGTCAAGGCGTTTGAACGTAACGACGTTGTCGCTACAAGACGTGGGAGAATGCGATATCCCAGATACATCCATTAACGTTACCCGTCAATACATCCAGTTACTACAAGTCAACGAGTTTAAAGATACCATAGTGAGACAGTGCAAACTCGAAATACACAGAACAATTTATCATTGCGGCATGCATTCGCATGTATCTATCGTACACAATGGCGAAACTAGTTATATTTACGATATAAGTAGAAGTGCGTGCGAAAATTTACATCGGTCAGGTACCTTTAAGTTAGGAAATTCACATATAATTAATGGCGTTAAGGTAAACAATACTGTAACACACGGGGTTTTGTTGGCAGGTTCTCTAACTTCGGACGGTTCTTGTGACGGAGCGGGATATTCCGATCCTTACGGAACTTGGTCTTCCGTAGTAGTTCAGGGTTATCTTACGATAACCTTGAATGAATATATAGCTCGTGTATCGCTAAACAACGATAAAATACATTTACGCTCCGGCACAGTATGCACCTTAGCCGATAGTAGTTGTATAGATGCTGAAGGCGGACACACATTCTGGCACCCTGTACCACGTGATGTGTGTAAGTTCCAGCACTATAGTGTACTATACGAAGGTCATGCCAACAAAATGCTCGATCATGGCGAAAATAATTTTCAAACAATTTACTCATTGGCTACACAAGACATTACTTTCGCGTTAACACTTAAGGGAAAAGAAACCGTATGTGGGTATACTATTATAAAAACTGAGCATCCCAAGCTCGTGATTTTCGAGACCGTTAGAGGGGAAAGTTTTGCCGAAAGAAACGGAGTCTCCGTCTCCAATCTCGACATCTTTGCTTATGTAAATTCAAAATTCGTATACGTCGAAAAACATATACGAAACCAATTGAAGGAACTATACCGAGATGTTGTGACTCAGAGATGTAGCTTAGAGCGTAAGACATTAAAAACATCCTTATCTTTAGCGACTCAAGCTCCGGATGAATTTGCTTTCGATCTTATGAAGGGACCGGGCTACATGGCAGTTGTAGCTGGCGAAGTAGTTCACATTGTAAAATGCATACCAGTCGAAGTTAAGCTTGAACATGGTGATTCGTGTTATGCCGAGTTACAAGTTCAGCGGAATAACCAAACGTACTTCTTAACTCCAAGAACACATGTTTTAAAAACTAAAGGAACGAGGATGCCATGTAACGCGCTTTTACCATCATATTACTTGGTCGGTGATTCTTGGTATAAAATCATGCCGAGACCTACTGAAGCCGTAACGCCTGTAGTATTAAAACCGAATTCCAAGCCTACATGGAACTACATAAGTCCTGCCGAACTAGCAACGAGTGGGATATATACAGAATCAGATTTAGATCAACTTAGAGAAAGAATTATGTTTCCAGTCGAACGACCCGCAATTTTGAATGATATAGCAAGAGAAATGCGAGGACATCCAGTTGCAGACAACGAAGGGTCTATATTAAAGTTATTAAACGCAGACGCAGTCGAAAAAATAATTGACAGCACTTGGAACCGTTTATGGCTAAAATTTATGACATTTGGAACAGCCAGTGCTGGAATATTTATGATCCTCATGATCATTCAAATAACAAAAATGATCATTGACATAATCATCCAAGGTATTGCATTACATGCAGTATATGGATGGTCGATACATCTCGTCGGAGCAATATGGAGTTCCGTAACGCATTTCCTAATCTACATTGGAAAACCAGCAACTGATAATAACTTTGTTCCTAAGGAAACGATAGATCTTGAGGCAGCAGAAACTTCAGCAGCAGCCCAACAAAAGGATACACCTAAAGTCAAACCAAGAAATTCAGAAACTACAGATGTGAGTAAGGAAAGAATGAACAAACCTTACTTCAGTTTAGATCAGTGAATCAAAACACCGTAGCTTGAAAACCTAAGACTTTTAACTCAGGGTCACGCTTCCTATTTCGTCAACCCTTTCCTCCTAGCAAGCGTTTCTGGGTGGGGGTGTGATGTCAAGTACATCCAATGAGTTCTTTTTTTGAAAATTATTTTATAAATTATTTTTTAAGTCACGTTTTTGTACTCTTATACAGAATAAAATAATATCTATCTATCTAATTAGAAATAATACTAGTACAAGGGAAAACCCCAAAAAAGAAAACAACGGCAATAAAAGACTAAGGAGCCGAAGCTCTTGAGCGTGTATGCACCGTAGGCGGGCCAGCTCGGCAAGTGTATATGCACTTATATACACCCATATATATGTGTATATACGCACGGTCATAACTATATATGAATGGATATACCCAATTATGTAAACAAGGTATACATCCATTTATATATATAGTAATCGGATTAAACAATTAAAATTTTTATATTTTACATTCACGCAAAATTTAATTTTTATTACTCATGTTCAATAATAATAGGAAATCACTCGGGCCGTCTACGGTAAAAACCGAACAATCACTGTATCTGTTTATGCGTAAAAGGAATAATAAAAATCTCTATTAAATAAAACATTTCTGAATTTTATCAAAATACAAAATATTTAAAAATTATTTTCTCATAGTTCTCATCTTATTTTTCCAAAGATGAAGAAAAAAACGAACATGCGCTTAGTTATCGGTACAGCTGAAAACTATAAAAATTCCTAAACCGAACAGATACGAAGACCGTTCAACATATATATATATATATGTATGTATGTATACACATGTCACATAGAAACGAAAACCAAACTTTTCTCTTCTATGCGACGAAAATTTTATAATTTTTATTTCCAAATATTTACAAAATAATTTACTTTTAATCATAATCATAAGGAAATAGATTTAATAATAATTAAGATTAATTAATTAATATACGCGCATGATAGCGAATTTCAATATTAAAAAAAAAAATTTAGATGCATAAAAGGTTTTTAACAAATAATGTTTATTTGTTTTTAATCATTATTTTTATATAAAGATAAAGAAAAAATATACAATATTAAGTAAATAAAGGGAAACAATTCTAGCCTAAAATATTTCTGTTTTAACTTCTTTCCTTGATTTCTTAAAGGATGCATGCACTTATAACAACGCACATCTGTAAGCTATAAAACCTCGCTTCTTTAGATGTACGGTCCCGCAAGCATTCTTTTATTTTCAAATTTTATTTTAACTTTTTAAACAAAACGATTTTCCTTTTTAATCTTATTATTATTCGGTCATAATTGTTCCCCTTTTTTTTTAAATAAGCAATAGAAATAATTACAATTAAGCTAAGAGAAAATGTCAAGAAAAAACAAAAAGCACAAGAAGAAAAAAAAAAAAAAAAAAATAATATATTTAGAATAAATAAAAATAAAAACTATTAGCAAAGGGCGATTCATAAGAAACTGCAATTTTACGTATATGTCAAATAATATTGCAAGTAAAATTAAATAACAAAGAAATATTACATCAACTCCTCTTTTATCTTACGTTAAATTCTAGCAAAAATAGGCATATTTTATATCGTTCTAAAGAGAATTTTAATTGCAATATTATAGAGACATTTAATTTAGACCGTAGTTAGTTAATAACAAATTATAATGATTTTTAATAATTTAAGAAAAATTGTAAAAGATCAAGAGACAAAATAGGGCTTCTCTAAGGGAGAGGGCATATCTTTCCAGATATACCCCCTCTGTTGCAAGAAAAACTTCTACACCCTAGTTTCTCTCTTCGTCTTACACGTTACTTAAGGCCAAAGTTCAAATTTTGGGAGGGCTTAAGGTCCCTCTCTGACCTCTTAAGAAAAGCAAAGGCCAATAGAAATTATGTTAAAAAAGCGTTAGAGAAAAACAATTTTCTCTAATTGGAGAAAATTACTAGATAGTTTCGAAGATTATCTTATAGTATGCTACAACGTTAGTTGTTTAGGTATATAAGGGGCCTGACAGATCGATGCAGACGCACTCCTTAATATTTCTTGCTCGAGATCACTTCTCGAGATCAAACTCAGATTTTTCTATTTAGAATTTTCTTGTCTCTTTTTTTACAAATCAACTTAGAATTTTTACTTAAACAACTTAGAAAATTTTTCTCATTTTTATTGTCAACTTAGAATTTCTTACTCATTATATTTTTTTCCTCAAAATAACTTAGAGATTTTTCTCATTTTTATCGTGACTTATTATTTGAATTGTTCTTTAAAAATAGATTTTACTCGTTATAATTCGAAGGATTTCTTTTAAAATTTTTACTTATTTTTCTGTTACTTGAATCGACTTATAGTTATAATTTTATTAGTAAATAAAATTCGAAAATAGTTGTTTAATTTTGTAAAACAATTTCTTTTATTTGAATAAAAAAAAAATCAAAATTTAAATAACATCTTTATATTTTTTAAAAAAAGGAGTTCCCTTCATTTCCTTTAAAAGTAAGTATTTTTTATAACGTAAATAATTGTACAATCAAATAAAAAAACTCAAGGAAAACATAAACTAACCAAACAATTTAATACTACGGTCACTTCACGAGAGACCATAATATTTCCTTGTTGGTTAGCACTTAAATTTTTTTATGCCAAAAGGGCAATCTAGTTAATAATTTTGAACTTTTTTTTCTAAATAGTATTCTTTCACCTTTAAATAAAATCGTCATTTATTTTGACTTCGCATATAATTTTATCTTTTTGATTTCTTGAAAGGGAAGAGATACAAGGTTTAAAAATATTTTTGGTCACTTCACGTGAGACCGAGTATTTTTGAACCTCACAGAAACTTTATGTCAGCTGAACATTGGTCACTTCGGGAGAGACTTTTGTTTGGTTGTTATAAATTTCTCTCTTCTTTAAAATAGAAATTAAAAAGGAAGACGTAGACTTTTTCATTTATTTAAAATAAATTTAGAGAATTTTGATTAATAAAAGGAAAAATTCCTTCCTAAAGGGTTTGTACATTAATTTGTTTAATAAATAATAAAAATTTTCATGAAATAAAAGAAACATAAACTAACCAATGAGTCAATATTACGGTCACTTCACGAGAGACCATAATATTCCTTGTTGGCTAGTAGTAAATTTTATTGCCAAAAGCGCAACTAATTTTTGAGTTTTATATTATAAAATAAAATTTTATTTTCAATTATTTTCTGCATTTCTGTAACTTTTGGATTTCTTGAAAAATTACAAGGTTTAAAGATATCTTTGGTCACTTCACGAGAGACCGAGTATTTTTAAACTTTACAAGAAATTTATATCAGCTGAACATTGGTCACTTCGGGAGAGACTTTTGTTTGGTTGATAAAAATCTTTCTTTTATTTAAAAATAGAAACCAAAAGGAGACGCAGATCTTTTGCTTTTCTTTTTATTTATTTAAAATAAAATCTAAGAACCTTAATTGATAAAAAGAAAATTTTCCTTTTAAAGAATATTTGTATTGATTGATAAAAAAAATAAATTTTCCTCTTAAAGGATATCTGTATATTAATTTTTTTTGATAAGAAATAATTTCACACAAATTAAAAATATATGAATAGAATAAGAAAAAAATAAGCAACGACTAACTAGCACAACGGACATCTCAACAATATTTCTAATACATTTGGGACGGGCGTACCCAAGAAAAGTAATAATAAAATTAAAGGTAGTTTTATAATTTCGATTTATTCTGGTCACTTAAGGAGAGACCTTTATGAATTCAAATTATAACGCGTAGGGTAGTTACAAAATAAAAACAAGTAGGTGAGTCATTCAAAAATAACTCGGTCACTTCACGAGAGACTAAGTTATTATTGACTCAATAGTGTCGAAAAGAGTTACTTTTATTTAATTCTATCTATTAAAATTTTCATATCACATTTTCATAAATCTTGTTACACTTTTGTTTGCTCTGGTCACTTAAGGAGAGACCTTTGCGAATAAAATTAGTAACGCGCGATAGGTAGCACACAAAAATCTAATTAGGAAAGCCATTCTAAAATAGCCCGGTCACTTCACGAGAGACTCGGTTATTAATGACTTTTTAGAACGAAATCAATTTTATCGATTAAATATGAAAGCTAAAGAATTAACACATTTATTCATAAAATAAATTCGCATAATTTCAAATCTACAAAATATTAGAAGTATCTTTCTTTTGCGTTTTTTATAAATTAATTATTAATAACTGAATAAATAAATAAAAGTAACTGCAACAAGAAATATCATAATAAAATTTGATTAGTTTTCCATAAAAAAAAAAAAACGGAATTAATATATGCGTCCTAAATAATCAAAATACAGAATACGTTGACTGACGGGAACTTGATACCCGAGTTTTACTGCTAGGCAGTGACTCAAAAACTAGGATAACATTGCGCCAGTTATCCACCCAAAAAAAAAAAATAACATCATTTTGTAGTTACGAAAGTTACTATAAAACTAGATGTTCCAATATCGAAATTAAAACCTTCGATTGCGGTTATCACAGTTGTTACTGATTTTTGTTACATTTGCTTTTCACTTTGAAAAAAAAGAACTTGTGTTATACATAAATGCATATCATGAAAGTCATATGCTTTCAAGGTCGTTAGGCTGTACTCATGCAGAGAAACAGGGTTCTTTATTTCAATGCTATGCTATAAAAAAAAAATACTTTTTCCTTAGCCTAAACCTCTTCTTTCTTTTTTTTTATTCAATACTCGAAATTGTCTCTTTGAAAAATTTTTCTTCTTTCCCCTTTTTTTTTAAAGAGAAAAATGTTGAATCAACATCCTTATTAATTTTTTTACATCAATTTTTCTCTTGAAAGCTAGGTGAAACCGAAAGCAATGCGACAAAACCCAAAACAATTTACGACACTTTTATTAAAGATTTTAGAAACTAACAACAAAAGTTATATGTTATTAGAAAAATAGTTTTGATTGTATTTTTTTTTAACAAAAAAAAATGAATTATTTTCAAAACAAAGCTACCTCTCGATACTAAAGGAAATACTACATTTATCTTAAATTGAAAATTATTTTTAATCATTGCCTTTTGAACATAAATACTAAATTGAAAATTATTTTTAATCATTGCCGTTTGAAAATAAATACTAAATTGAAAATTATTTTTAATCATTGCCTTTTGAACATAAATACTAAATTTAAATTTATTAAAGAATTTCGTTGCATGGCTTTCTTTTTAAACTGAGAGCAACTAAGTTCTCACTGCTTACTACAAGCACACATATTTTCGCGTTTCGGCATTTATCATTTATATACCTACATGTACATATATATCTTTACACACATTTTCTTAATATAGAAAATCTTGCACTATTAACCAGAGTTGAAACGAAAAGCAATCGTATAGATAAAAATTGGTATTATTTCGATAATATACTTGATAATAAAGAATAAGTAATGGAATTCATTTTTCTCCATTAGACAATACTACAATTTTACGCTAACAAAATTAAAGTTATTACTTTATCATTTAAAAATTCTTATAAAAATAAATCAACCTAGAGAACTTAAATAAATCGAGTTCGCGTGTAGCATGGAAATCTTTTGGGCAGGTACTATTCCAAGCTATCTATCCGTCGGCAGCCGTATTTATGACGCATCTGCGCCCAAGTCCCTGCCTTGGACTCTTTTACTCTTTAGCATATTAAGAAATACTTATTTTGTACGTAACTGCAGCGTGAAAAGTCCAACCATTTACTCACACCATGATAGCAAAATATGTTTTCGTCTCAATTTTTACAAAAAAATTTTCTTTTCATTTATCTTGTCCATAGAACTTTCATATTTTCTCTTAAAGTCAACATCGAAAATCCCCCCCCCCTTCTTTTTTTTTATATTACTTTTTCTTTTTCTTACACAAATTTCATTAGATTAGACTTTCAGAAATCACGATTCACATACTTGAGAATTTTGGTTCTTTTAATTGAAAATTAAGCGTTAAACGACGCTCTTTTGATTCGCATTATTTTATTACTTGAAGACAAAAATTTTGCTTTTATGCGGTTGTGCTAAATTTTGAAATATTCAATTTTTAGATGCTTAAGGTAAATAATTAAAATTATCTTGTTTCTTGACTATAAATCATTATAAAAATCCTCAAATTTAAACTTTAAAATTTTAATATTCTAAACTAATATTTTAATCAAAGTCAACGCATTCAGGAGAAACACAACTTTCTATTTTGAATCATGTCAAAAATTCGGAATTGATTGATGTGAGTACCCTACTGAAAAATATATGAGATCTCATATGAGATCTCACATGCGATCTCATATGAGTTCTCGCATGAGATCACACATTACAATCTCATATGAGATCTCATATGTGATCTCATATGAGATTGTAATATGAAATCTCATGCGAGAACTCATATGAGATCGCATGTGAGATCTCATATGAGATCTCATTTATATTTCTTAGTAGGGTTGAAAATAGAAAATATATATGAGATCTCATACGGGATCTCATATGAGATCTGATATGAGATCTCATATATATTTTTTAGTGGGGTTGAAAATGTAAAATATAAATGAGATCTCATATGAGATCTCACATGAGATCTCATATGAGTTCTCGTGCCAAAATCTCATATGCGATCGCATGTGAGATCTCATATGAGATCTCATATGAGATTGCATGTGAGATCTCATATGAGATCTCATATATATTTTTTAGTAGGGTTGAAAATGTAAAATATAAATGATATCTCATATGAGTTCTCGTGCCAAAATCTCATATGAGATCCCATGTGAGATCTCATATGAGATCTCATATATATTTTTCAGTAGGGTAGAAACAGCATCTTATTAGTTGTCATTTTCCTTTAAGCATAATTATATTTCAATTTATGCGACAAAAAAAACTTTTACCAATATTATTTAAACTAAACATTCCTCATCAACAAGAGATTGAAACTTCTAGCAAATTGCTTGATTTTATACATCTTATGAAAGTTGAAAAGGCTTATTGATTGAGGTAGGAGAGAAGCAAGAACTCTCATTGGCCAGTGCTGTCGTGATCATGCATGATGTACAGTGTTTGAAGCTGCATGTGTGCATAGTCAAAGTTAAACGGCTTGCCTGAATTGGCAGTTTTACCTCTCAGAAGATGCCATTCGATATTTTCTTATCGGGCTCATTTTCCGAGAAGCGAAATAGAAAAGAATTAAAATAATGCTCGCGAACATTATTCAATTTGCGACCTAAATTGAATAATGTAAAAAAATTTAATTTTTTCTTATAAGAATTTTTTAAATGAATTTAAAAATTTTAGAAGTGAAAAATTCGTCACTTAACAGAGATATTTTAGAATATTTTTAAATAAAGGTTAAAAATTCGGGAAACTACTATGTCTATAACTATCTAGAAATCATATTATATCAGTTTAAACAAATGGCGTAATAATTATTCATACTTACTATAATATTTGGAGAGAAAATAACCGGATATAATGATTTCTTTCAGGACAAACATTAAACATTAGATGTGATAACCAAAAGTTTAGATACAGTTCGCAGGAGATGTAATAGAGTATATGATTTATACATAGTAATCGACATTGCAGTTTTGCAAATTTTTTATCTTTATTCGAAAAGTATTCGAAATATCTCTATATAAGGCTTTTTATTGGTAGAAATAGAAGGCTATAATGTAAATATATTTTTAAATCTTTTGGACTAAGAATAAAAAATTTGGAAAACTGTAATATCGGTATTTTACATTACCTTAAGGCGACTTCGGATTTTAGGTTAGATTTTATTTTTGAGTTTACAAATTACTCTTTCAATATGTAAAATTTTTCAGATTTTTCAATTTTCCACCATTCTACGGATTATAATAAATGGTGGAAAATTCAAAAATTCAAAAAATTTTAGAAACTGAAAGAGTAATTTGTAAACTACAAAATGAAATCGAATTGAACTTTCGTAGTCGCCTTAAAAGGAGGTCACGTATCTCTGTCCTTTTCTAATCAAAGCATTGAGTTTTTTACAAAAACTAATAACTTTAGCAAAAAATGAAAAGAAAGCCGCATCTCGTATCAAAAAAAGCAATATTTTCTTTGATGAGAAAGAATTAATTTTATTGCTTCGTTTTCAAGAAAACCTTGAAAAACTTAAATCATAGAGGTTAGGTTGAACAATGGTTTTTCAAGGTTTTCTTGAGAATGAAACAATAAAATTAATTTTTTCTTATCAAAGAAAATATTGCTTTTTTTGATACAAGATGCGGCTTTCTCTTCATTTTTTGCTAAAGTTATTAGTTTTTGTAAAAAAATAATTTCTTTGATTAGAAAAGGACAGAGATACGTGACCTCCTGTTAAGCGAGATATTTAAAATGATTTGGTTGTGTCGACTAAATATTTCAATATCATGACCAAAGTTCATGGCTACAAATACTATATATATTCTCTAATCTTATACTTTGGATGTTACAGTCGAAAAAATTTTTTTTTTCTAGTAAAAAACCAATAGAACTAATATTTTAAATGATTTTAATTTATTTAGTTTTGTTATTCAAATATTTTAAATAATGTTAATTTATATAAACGTTACTAAAGAACTAATAAATTCATATAATAGGTACTATTTCATGTATCTGATCGAGATTAATCTACTTCTTACTTATTTTAAATTGTGAAAATTCAATAAAAATGAATAATCTAATTTTTAAAATATATTTTATGATATCACAATCATATGGGGTATATTTATTTCATTTTGTTCATTACTTTTTCACATTCATGTAATATCTGAAGCTATCTGAAGTGTACCCTGTTGAAAATAATGACGTCTTTCCAGTACGTCTTTGAAAGATGTCTTTGAAGACGTCTTTGAATACGTCTTTAAAGACGTCTTTGGTCGTGTCTTAGATTGGAACAAAATAAGACGTCATTTTTTTAATTTTCCGGGAATATAGTAACCAAATTACGTCTTTTTTATAAGTAAAATAATTTCAAAGACGTATTTTTACAATAAATACTCATGGTAAAAGACGTAAATTTTCAAAAAAAAATTCTTTTTTTCAAACGAATGACGTCCTTCCTGTTGAAAATAATGACGTCTTTCTAAGACGTCTTTGAAAGACATCTTTGAAAGACGTCTTTGAAAGACATCTTTGAAAGACGTCTTTGAAGACGTCTTTGGTCATGTCTTAGATTGGAACAAAAAAAGACGTCATTTTTCCAATGGTTAGAAAAGTTATTCAACAAATGACGTCTTTTTATTATTTCAAAGACGTATTTTTTTTAATAAAAATGACGCCTTTTCTTACGAAAATGTAAAATGACGTAATTTGTTAAATAGCTTTTTTAAACATTGGAAGAATGACGTCTTTTTTGTTCCAATTTCAGACACAACTAAAGACGTCTTTCAAAGACGTCATTTTCTTCGAATTCAGGAAAAAAAACGTCATTTTTCAGGAATTATGTCATTGATAAATGACTTTACATGATAATCATTTTCCATTTAGAGGAAAAAACAAAAACGAGGTAAACCTCGTAGTTTCAACTCTTCAAAAAACGAAGAGCATTTGCGATTAAGCTGAGATCATTCTGGCCTTATATATCTGCGTCTTTGAAATTTGTATAAGCAACGAATATAGACGCTTATAGAAGCGTACTCTTAAATGGGAAATTTCTGGCAAAAATGTATTTTTATATCTATATATATCAAATTTTTCATATGTATAGATATACAAACAATGTTAAAGTGTTACCCAGCGTATCGGACGAAAAATTTAACCCAGAAGTACGCTTCTATAAGCGTCTATCTTCGTTGGTATAAGGGAGCGCAAAACTTGAAAATCGCCACCTAGTGACTTACAATCGAATTGACGGTTGCTTGCGTCAATTTAATTTTAACTCACCAGGTGGCGATTTTCAAGTTTTGCGATCCCTTATACAAATTTCAAAGACGCAGATATATAAGGCAAGAATGCTCTCAGTTCAATCGCAAATGCTCTTCGTTTTTCGAAGAGTTGAAACTACGAGGTTAAGAGTATGACGAAGCTGTCCGCCTTCTAATAATATTTGCAGTCCTAACTTATGAATAAACGATGCGTTTAATCGAGTTTTTTCACTACAAAGAAAACATTTGTAAGATTAAACTCTAGTACGGACAACCCAAGAAATCCACCAAAATGTTATACATACAAAGTTATAATAAAAACTTTCAATGTATCGTATTTTAAGGTTAGGTTTGTCGAGTTTAATATCTAATTTCCAATCAAAGCTCATAAAAAAATAACAAGTCCAAATGATTTTTTATTTTAACAAAAATTATTGTACTAATATAGCTTTAGTGCGGACAAGTCATTATATTTGTTTGATTTATGAATTTAAAAAGATATTGATAAAATAAAAATAGCAAAACTCACTTGCTGCAGCTCCGACATGCCGTTAACCTCGTTTTTGTTTTTTCCTTTAAATGGAAAATAATTATCATGTAAAGTCATTTTTCAATGACATAATTCATGAAAAATGACGTTATTTTTTCCTAAATTTGGAGAAAATGACGTTTTTGAAGACGTCTTTGGTTGTGTCTTAAATTGGAACAAAAAAGACGTCATTCTTCCAATGTTTAGAAAAGCTATTTAACAAATTACGTCTTTTTATAATTTCAAAAACGTATTTTTAAAATAAAAATTCGGAAGAAAAGACGTCATTTTAATTTAAAAAAATACGTCTTTGAAATAATAAAAAGACGTCATTTGTTGAATAATTTTTCTAAATATTGGAAAAATGACGTTTTTTTTTGGTTCCAATCTAAGACACGACCAAAGACATCTTCGAAGACGTCTTTCAAAGATGTCTTTCAAAGACGTCTTAGAAAGACGTCATTATTTTCAACAGGAAGGACGTAATTCGTTTTAAAAAAAGAATTTTTTTTTGAAAATTTACGTCTTTTACTATGAGTATTTATTGAAAAAATACGTCTTTGAAATTATTTTACTTAGAAAAAAGACGTCATTTGGTTACTATATTTCCGGAACATTAAGAAAATGACGTCTTATTTTGTTCCAATCTAAGACACGACCAAAGACGTCTTCGAAGACATCTTTCAAAGACGTACTGGAAAGATGTCATTATTTTCAACAGGGTAAGATTTTATCTTCTGTATTGCGAGCTGTATTGCTAAGGAATATATTATGTATTCTTTTGTGTAATGTTTTGTCTTTTTCATTAAAATTTTTTAGGCATACTCACTATATTTTTGTGTGATTTTCGAAATTACTGTTTTAAATTTAATTTAATTTAAAATATTTTGTGCAATAAGGTACGTATAACAGTATGTCATTTCGTGTATAGTATTATGTGGAATTCATATACTTAGATTTCTTTTCATGGAATGAAAAATGACAGTATTTACTAGCTTATTTATTACCTATATGTTTCATAATAAAATGTAGTTTATGAGTGAATTCAATTCATATAAAATTCTTTGTATTAGCTTTTTATGTACAATATTTAAATATAAATGTTATAAGTATTCTATCTATATCTGTCCGTTTGTTTCAACAGTTTAAACTGATAAGACTGTATAGAGATAATAATGTTAATAGAATAACTTCAATTTTATGTTTCTCTTTTAATTGTAAATATATAATTTCAAGATATTGAAATTTCATTGATTAAAAAAATAATCATTAATTTATCACCTTGGCATTTGGAAATATCGTTGATAATTAAATTCATAAAAAAATCATTTATTTGTCTTTACATAGGAATAGATTTTAAATTAGTTAAATATTTATTTGAGTATTCATTAAGTTAAATTGTAAGAGTTATCATTAATTAAATTCTAAATATAAAATAAATCAGGTATGTATTTGTTGAAATTAATTGTATAATCAATCTTCTTATAAAATAAGTTTCTAAAAGTATAATTAATAGTTCATTTTTTTTCAAAGATTAAGACTATCATAATATTTTAGTCGATAAATTTTATTATAGTATAATAGAATTTTGTGGAATTTCATTGTTGAATTCTATATTAAGAGCAGGTCGTATATCTCTGTCCTTTTCTAATCAAAGAATTTATTTTTTTGCAAAAACTAATAATTGTATCAAAAAATAAGGATTTAGCCCCATCTCGTATAATAAAAAGCAAGATTTTCTTTGATGAGGAAAAATGATTTTTATCGATTTGTTTTGAAGAAAACCTTGAAAAACTTAAAAAATAGAGGTTAGGATGGACAATTCAGTTTTTCAAGGTTTTCTTAAAAACAAAGCGATAAAAATTATTTTTCCTCATAAAAGAAAATCTTGCTTTTTATTATACGAGATGGGGCTTTCTTCTTATTTTTTGCTACAATTATTAATCTTTGTGAAAAAATCAATTCTTTGATTAGAAAAGGATAGATATACTCGACCTCCTCTTAAATATTGATAATAGTAAGTAAATCAGTTTATTAGAGTTGTTGATCAGTAATTCAAATATTACTTTAAAAAATTATTCATATCAATTGAGGGGCTATTGAATTCATCACTGACATAAAAAATTTTGATAAAACTTTATATAATAAAATAGATAATGCAAATTTAACAATAATCGCAGTTAATTTAACGTATTAATAAATAGTTATTTGCTTGAATTTTATTAAAAGTACACAGGAAATAATCGTAAAAGTATGTAAATATAATTTTATTATAATAATTTAACATCATTTAAAATGTTAATATCCTTTTTTTAATTAGCACATAACTATAAAAACAAAATTAATTTAATGAGTTATAATTTAAAAAATAATTTAATGAGTTATAATATTTTTTTATAAATTGATCCCGCTGCAGCATTTTTTGCTCTGGTAAAAGAAACTGAGAGCAATTGTCAGTGGGGGCATATCGGCAAATCGCGAATGAGTTTACAAATGAAAGTCGTAGCACAGCGCTGTTTACCCTACTGAAAAAAGCCAAGTGATTAATCACTTGATTTATCATCTTATTTATTATATGATTAAACACCTGATAAATTACCTGATTTTATGACATGATCTGACAGGTAATTAATCAAGTGAAAAATCATGTGATTAATCAGATGAAAAATCAGGTAATGAAATCACATGAAAAATCAGGCGATTAATCAAGTGAAAAATCAAGTGATTAATCAGATGAAAAATCAGGTAATGAAATCAAGTGAAAAATCATGAGATTAATCAGATGAAAAATCAGGTAATGAAATCAAATGAAAAATCAGGTGATTAATCAAGTGAAAAATTAAGTAATTAATCAGATGAAAAATCAGGTGATGAAATCAAATGAAAAATCAAGTAATGAAATGAAATGAAAAATCAGGTGATTAGTCAAGTAAAATATTAAGTGATTATTTAGGTATCATGATTCATTCTATAGGTTTTATTTGTATCTATATTATATTTTTATTAGTTGACCAATATAATATAGTTTTAATAATTGAGGATTTCAAAAGTAGAAATCAAAAATGCAATCTTAAATGTTTTCAACATCTATTGAATTATAGAACAGATGCAAAAACAATACATAAGAATATATACAATGCCGATACATTCATCATATTCATATCACCAAATTTGCATTAATTTTAGGGAATAATTGGGTACATATACACACGAAGAAAGCCAAAATTTCAGACTTCAATATTACCATGGTAATATTAAAGTCTCATCAATTTAAAAAAATTAATGAAAACTTGGTGATATGAATATGATAAATGTATCGGCATTGTATATATTCTTATGTATTGTTTTTGCATCTGTTCTATAATTCAATAGATGTTGAAAGCATTTAAGATTGTATCTTTGATTTCTACCATTGAAATCCTCGATTATTAAAACTATGTTATATTGGTCAACTAATAAAAATATAATATAGATACAAATAAAACCTATAGAATGAATCACGTTACCTAAATAATCACTTGATATTTTACTTGACTAATCACCTGATTTTTCATTTCATTTCATTACCTGATTTTTCATCTGATTAATTACTTGATTTTTCACTTGATTAATCACCTGATTTTTCATCTGATTAATCTCATGATTTTTCACTTGATTAATCACCTGTCAGATCATATCATAAAATCAGGTGATTCATCAGGTGATTAATCATATAATAAATAAAACGATAAATCAGATGATAAATCAAGTGATTAATCACTTGGCTTTTTTCAGTAGGGTAGACCGTAAAAGTACAAGTCTTGCGAATATTGCAGATGATCGATTGATTGAAATTACTAATAAACACACTAGAAGGGTTACTTTTAATGTTTAACATACTCAAGGTAAAATTAGAAATTTTCAAATTATTCAAATTATTAAAAAATCGATTACACTACAGCGTAGAACTTCAATTATAGTTTAAATATCCACTGTGCAATATATCAATAATTGTGAAGACCATGAAAAAAAAATTAATTAAATTTTTAGCTATGGTTGGGGTAAGTTGTTAATTTGCATAAAAAATGTAATTATAATATGCAATTCACATATTAAATATAATAATTATTATATTATTATATATAATTTTCATATGATACTATAAATTGTTATGTAGAGTGATGATTATTTTATATATTTAGTAAAATGTTTAGTTATTCTAATTTTCGTTACTATTTTTTTATTTGTCAAACCAAGCCATATATATTTACAATATACAATGTACAATTATAATAGAAATGGTAATTTTTTTTTATTAATAATAGATACTTATTTTTTAACTCCACAATTAATATCCCACGTAGCACGGAAGATTCGAGAAGCTTCCATCGAAAGATTCGAGAAAGATTCCAATGTAAGCTTCTAGCAAGCTTCCCGGAAGCTTAATGAAAGTTTCGAGAAGCTTCCATTGAAATCTTTCATGTAAGCTTTACGGAAGGTTCAGGAAAGCTGACATGTAATATTCCATGAGGACTAAATGGAACATTACAAAATAGCTTCCAGTAAGCTTCCGAAAAGATTACATGCAATATTACAGAAACGTTATTTGGAAGATTCCAATATATCTTGCAGGAAGCTTCCAGTAATATTTTGTGGAAGATTCCATTCAAACTTCCTGCAGCTTTCCACGAAATGTTACAGGAAGAATATTTCAATGTTCACGGAAGGTTACCCGTAACTTGTCAGGAAGATTCCTTGTAAGTTTCCCGAAAGCTAAATGGAAGTTTCGAGAAGCTTCCATTGGAATCTTTCATGTAAACTTTACGAAAGGTTCAGGGAAGCTAACATGTAATATTCCAGGAGGGCTAAATGGAACATTACGAAATAGCTTCCAGTAAGCTTCCGGAAAGATTACATGCAATATTACAGAAACGTTATTCGGAAGATCACATTATATCTCGCAGGAAGCTTCCAGTAATATTTTGTGGAAGATTCCATTCAAACTTCCAGCAGCCTTCCACGGCATGTTACAAAAAAAATATTTCAATGTTAACGGAAGGTTACCAGTAACTTGTCAGGAAGATTCCCTGTAAGCTTCCCGAAAGCTAAATGAAAGTTTTGGGAAGCTTCCATTGGAATCTTTTATGTAAGCTTTACGGAAGGTTCAGAGAAGCTAACATGTAATATTCCAGGAGGGCTAAATGAAACATTACAAAATAGCTTCCAGTAAGCTTTCTAAAAGATTACATGCAATATTACAGAAACGTTATTCGGAAGATCACATTATATCTCGCAGGAAGCTTCCAGTAATATTTTGTGAAGGATTCCATTCAAACTTTCTGCAGCCTTCAGTGGAATGTTATAGGAAAAATATTTTATTGTTTACGGAAGGTTACTAACTTATCAGGAAGATTTCCTGTAAGCTTTCCGGAAGCTAAATAAAAGTTTCAGGAAGATTCCATTGGAATCTTTTATGTAAGTCTTACGAAAGTTTCAGGGAAGCTTAGATGTAATATTCCATGATAGCCAAATGGAATATTACAAAATAACTTCCAGTAAGCTTCCGAAAAGTTATATCCGAATGTTATTTGGAAGATTACTTTACATCTTGCAGGAAGCTTGCAGTAACATTTTGCAGAAGATTCTATTCAAACTTCCTGCAGCCTTTCACAGAATATTACAGAAATGATATATTAATGTTCACAGACAGTTATTGCAAAGTTTCAGAAAAAAAACATTAGTTTGAAGTAAATATCATGAAAATTATTTAGTTTAATTTTTAAATAAATCTATTCCTTTGTTTATAAGAATTCTGTATTCCTGGTACAAAATCGAATAAATTTAATATACATCATTGGACTCTAACATTTTAAATAACTGATAAATGAATTTATTTAAAAATTTCATAGAATAATCTTCATGGTACATACTATAAGCTAATGCATTTTTTTTCTAAAATTTTACTATAAAATGAAAATTTAGACAATATTTATGAGTACAGGTGTAGTGTCTGCCTTATATTAGTTTAATTTTATAGATTAAAAATATTGTTTTTTTCTATTAAATTAATGTCTTACCCTACTAAAAAATCTCAGGTGAGAAATCACCTGATTTCTCAGGTGATTTATCATGCCAAAATCTCATGTGACGATTTTTTTGGTTTTTACACGTTTCAAAGCATACTTAGTCAATTGCGAACTATTTTTGAAAATTTTTGAAAAATTTGAACTTAGAAAATTTTTTAAAAATTTGGTCTTAGAAAAAATTATGACTCATTTTACAAAAAATTTTCTAAGTTCAATTTTTGAAAAATTTTCAAAAATAGTTCGCAATTGACTAAGTATGCTTTGAAACGTGTAAAAACCAAAAAAATCGTCACATGAGATTTTGGCATGATAAATCACCTGAGAAATCAGGTGATTTCTCACCTGAGATTTTTTAGTAGGGTTATACTCTTTTTAATTTACAAAATTTATGGCAGATTATTTAAATATAAAGTAAAACATATCACATTTTAAATGATTAAAAATTTTTTATAATGATGTATAACTTTCGATAAAGAATTTTTTTTATTATTGATTTTAATTAATAAAAAAGAACACAAAATAATATGTTTTTTTTAAAGAGAAAGTGGTTTATATAAATTAATTACAAAGTCTAAATATCTTTACAATGTTTTGAATATATGAATTTTATCAAATAAAAGATTTTTCCTGAAAAAAGCATAATATTTTTTGTTCTTTTACTAACTAAAACCTAATAGTAATAAACATTTTTACCCAAAGCCACATAATTATATAAATTAATTCATTCAATTTGTAATCTGCTTTTTCCGTATTTATATAATAATCCCTCATTAATTCTATAAATTAAAAATATATTCTTTTAACATATTCTTTTTAATATTAAAAATTAATATCGGATTATTATATGAATACGAATAAAACAGATTACAAATTAAATGATTAAAAGTTTCCATAATTGTATATCTTTAGATAAAAAATTTCTTTTAATATTAATTTAAGCTAGTAAATAAGCACACAAAACATTTTGTTGCTTTTTTAAAGAAAA